>RJWK010015855.1:0-35966 GCA_004363435.1 Platanista minor | reverse complement strand
CAGGCTCCGGACGCGCAGGCTCAGCGGCCATGGCTCACGGGCCCAGCCGCTCCACTGCATGTGGGATCTTCCCGGACCAGGGCACAAACCCATGTCCCCTGCATCGGCAGGCGGACTCTCAACCACTGTGCCACCAGGGAAGCCCTGGTCACCTTATTTTTGATAAAGGAGACAAGAATATAAAGTGGAAAAAAGACAGCCTCTTCAATAAGTGGTGCTGGGAAAACTGGACAGCTACACGTAAAAGAATGAAATTAGAACACTCCCTAACACCATACACAAAAATAAACTCAAAATGGATTAGAGACCTAAATGTAAGGCCAGACACTATAAAACCCTTAGAGGAAAACATAGGCAGAACACTCTATGACATAAACCACAGCAAGATCCTTTTTGGGCTTCCCTGGTGGCGCAGTGGTCGAGAGTCTGCCTGCCAATGCAGGGGACGCGGGTTCGTGTCCCGGTCTGGGAGGATCCCACATGCCGCGGAGCAGCTGGGCCCATGAGCCATGGCCGCTGAGCCTGCATGTCTGAAGGCTGTGCTACGCAACGGGAGACGCCACAACAGTGAGAGGCCCACCCACTGCAAAAAAAAAAAAAAAAAAAAATCCTTTTTGACCCACCTCCTAGAGAAATGGAAATAAAAACAAAAATAAACAAATGAGACCTAATGAAACTTAAAAGCTTTTGCACAGTAAAGGAAACCATCAACAAGATAAAAAGACAACCCTCAGAATGGGAGAAAATATTTGCAAATGAGGCAACTGACAAAGGATTAATCTCGAAAATTTATAAGCAGCTCATGCAGCTCAAAATCAAATAAACAAACAACCCAATCCAAAAATGGGCAGAAGACCTAAATAGACATTTCTCCAAAGAAGATATACAGATTGCCCACAAACACATGAAAGGATGCTCAACATCACTAATCATTAGAGAAATGCAAATCAAAACTACAGTGAGGTATCACCTCACACCAGTCAGAATGGCCATGATCAAAAAATCTACAAACAATAAATGCTGGAGAGGGTGTGGAGAAAAGGGAACCCTCTTGCACTGTTGGTGGGAATGTAAATTGATACAGCCACTATGGAGAACAGTATGGAGGTTCCTTAAAAAACTAAAAGTAGAACTACCATATGACCCAGCAATCCCACTACTGGGCATATACTCTGAGAAAACCATAAGTCAAAGAGTCATGTACCACAATGTTCATTGCAGCTCTGTTTACAACAGCCAGGACATGGAAGCAACCTAAGTGTCCATCAACAGATGAGTGGATAAAGAAGACGTGGCACATATATACAATGGAATATTACTCAGCCATAAAAGGAAACGAAATTGAGTTATTTGTAGTGAGATGGATGGACCTAGAGTCGGTCATACAGAGTGAAGTAAGTCTGAAAGAGAAAAACAAATACTGTATGCTAACAGATATCTGTGGAATCTAAAAAAAAAAAAAATGGTTCTGATGAACCTAGGGGCAGGACAGGAATAAAGACACAGGCATAGAGAATGGATTTGAGGACATGGGGAGGGGAAAGGGGTAAGCTGGGATGAAGTGAGAGAGTAACACTGACATATATACACTACCAAATGTAAAACAGATAGCTAGTGGGAAGCAGCTGCATAGCACAGGGAGATCAGCTCAGTCCTCTGTGACCACCTAGAGGTGGGGGATAGGGAGGGTGGGAAGGAGACGCAAGAGGGAGGAGGTATGGGGATATGTGTATATGTATAGATGGTTCACTTTGTTATAAAGCAGAAACTTAACATACCATTGTAAAGCAATTATACTCCAATAAAGATGTTAAAAAAAAAAAGCAGCTGCCTGGGAAAAAACTTCTGGATGTCATTTGTGATAGCAAGAGACAGGAAAAATCTTAAACCTGAATTTATGGAAAGGGTGAGCAGAATTATAAAACACTTTAGTAGAGTTCAGATGCCTTTACTACAAACAATGGCAGATTCAATACCAAGGTACACCTTAAGACACCATGTGGTATTTGATTCACTATATTCTGGAGGCTATTACACTTTTGGGAAAACAGGTGGTCTCTGAACTTCAATGACTTCCCAAAACACTGACTTAGACTACTACGGGAGCCTGCAAATATAGCAGCTTTTCAAGAAATCCGGAATAATCTGCTTAAAATACAATCCAAAGATCAAGAATCAAGCTATCATGTAAGGAGTTAAATAGGTACTGAAATGGTCATTATGAGCTAGCTTTAAAGAAAGAGAACCTACATTAGAACTGTATGTATGAATACAAAAACAATCCCCAAGATACATTGTTAAATTAAAAACACAATGTATGGAAGCTATTTGTATAGCATGCCACCAATTATTTTAAAATAAATGCGGACAGCAGAACTAAATTCTACACATTATATACATGATTTATGTCGTATGCTTGTATATCCATAGAATATTCGGGAAGAATACTCAATAATTGATAACAGCTGTTTCAAGGAAGAGGAATCAAACTCAGGGATGGGGTGGGAGGATGACATTGTTCCCACTCTCTTTTACTATTTTCTTTCTTTTATACAAGTAGTTTGATTACCTATCCAAAACAGTTAAATAAATAGAACCCCACTTACTTGCAATTTTGGATTTAACTTCTGAAAATCTGAAAGATAAAAACCAATGATGAGGTTCATTATTTGTGACAAATGTACCATAGTAATGTAAGATGTTAATAAAAGGGGAAACTGGTTTTGGGGTTACATAGGAGCCCTCTATACTAAATGTCGTCAAAAAAAAAGGAAGGAAGGAGGGGAGGGAGGGAGGGGAGGGAAAGACAAAGCCAGAGGAGAGAGAGTACTGATAGTAGGAAGCATGCCATGTAACAAAACTGAATTTGGGCAATCCAGATGGGGTCTCTGGTTCTCACTGAGGAAATTCACATTGAATAACCAATTCCCCCACCCCTTTTTAAAATTTTATTTATTTATTTTTTGATGTGGGCCATTTTTTTTTTAAGTCTTTATTGAACTTGCTATAATATTGTTTCTGTTTTATTTGGTTTTTTGGCCCAGAGCCATGTGGGATCTTTAGCTCCCTGACCAGGGATCAAACCTGCACCCTCTGCATTAGAAGGCGAAGTCTTAACCACTGGACTACCAGGGAAGTCCCACCAATTCCCTTTGAAAGGGAGGAATTCTGTATGAGGCATTAACAACCCAGAAAGCCCCAACAACTGGGTTATTGTCCCTACTCATATTCACTGACATTTTAAATTCACTTGATATTTGTCTCTTTTCCCCTCAGTTGGGATTTCCTCATATGACGTTCCACTATTGTTACTTAAAGAAAAACAACTATAAAATAAGCATATACAAATGAGTTATTTTAAAACTAGAAAAATAAAGTAGAAGCCATAAAAAGGACCCAGCAATGTGCCTAGCATTCAACCTCTGCAAATTCAAAAACTAAAACATCATACACTACCGTACACTAGAACTTTTTTCAAATCATAAGTATCCAGGGGGAATGCACAACATGGAAAATTAATGTTGAGAGATCTTATGTGATTAGTTTGAAGAGACAGGAGAGTGGCTGGCAAAAGAGATGCCAAAGACAGATGAAGAAGCTAATAATTTAAAGATCTATACAAAATTGATATCAAAGTCACAGTGGATCACAAAGTATGTTAGGCCATACTGATCTCTGTGAAAAAATTAAACTTGATTAGGCTATATATTCAATTCTAAGCCTTGATAGGCTAAAACAAAACTGTAAGAGAAGCATGTAATTGAGAAGCAGGAGAAAATGAGTATATGCCTCTGTGTTTGTAGGGGTGGGAGACAGATGAAGCCAACAATTATGATGTACTTAACTGTGAGCCACACATTTTACCAATTTAAGTAAATGGTTTAAACTCTGAAATTAAGTTAAAGAGAGTTTTTTTGTGGGTGACATTAAAAATCATTGCTCATAATGCTGGACAAGTATGAAATTATTAATAATAGCTAAATGATAGATGATTATTACTGCTAATCCTTTATAATGATACAAAGTTCAGAGTAAAATAAGACATATTTGGGGATAGGGAATTCACTTTCACTCTATGTTTGGGACGTAATGGACAAGCTTTAAGTATAGCAATACATTTACATTCTACCTGTACCTCAGGATTTTCAAGTATTACCGAAGAATAAAATATGTATATTATCTGTTAAAAGGGAAGACATTTTTTCCAGATATTTAAATGGGAGAACCACTGGTAACAAGATTTTATTATAGAGTCTGACATGCCATGAACTAAAGGAAATCATGAAAGAATTTCCTTCTCAGTGAAGTTTCTTTTAGGATGAAACCATTAATACCTAACTTAGCAATGGCCCTAGGGCCTTGCATCTAAAACAGGACTTCTTAACCTGAAGTCCCTAGGAAGGAGCCTACAGATAGGCTAAAGGGTCTAAAACTCCATGAAATTGTATACAACAGCCTGTGTATCTGAATTTTTTAAGGAATTTCATGGCTTTCACCAGCTTTTCAAAGGTGTCCAAGACCCCTAAAAGCTTAAGAATTCTCATGTAGACAGAAGAAAAAGGAGCTCAAGAGCCCCATGTTTAAACTTTCTCTGTCCCCTTCTAGTCTGTTTATCAAAGTCCCCAAAAAAGAAAATTCAAAATCTTACTCCAATTTCAAAATTCTCCATCAATTTTTTTCAAAAGAAAAACGGAAGATTGAAATTATTTCAAGATATATCATTAAATTTAGTTGTTAAGACACCACATTTTTTTCAATCAGCTATCACATACTGTACCTGTACAAAGGCAGTCCTCAATAAGTTCTTGTTGAATTAATGAGCAAAATCATACAGGAAAAAGTATAATTTTATTCTATACACTATACCATACACCCAAATTAGCTCTTGAGAAATAAACTTGCCTATCAAAAGGTAACTCTTGGGCAATTAGGTGCAACTTCTGAATGATGTCTGCTGCCTCCTTTATCTATTAAAAAACAAAAGCAATAATTTAAAAAAACCTTTATACATATCAAAAAATAATTTTATATTTAAAAATAGTAATATTCTTCTATGTATGCCCACAGACCCTCACCCAAACAATTTTCTTTAAAAAACACAAATAAAATCTTATGAGCAACAGAAATACATCTGGGGTATCACCAATAATGAGTCAATAAAACATAAACATTTGTCATTATCGTACTGAAATCTTGTGATTTTATAATGCCACAATCCCTTCCCAATGAAACCTGCAGTTCAAGTTTACTCCGAATAAATTCAAATCATTGATTGTTGAAAGCAAGTTTAAATATCTTTTCAGTCTGTGAAACAATAAACAAGATTTATGAAAATAATTCAGATCATACTGCTGTATAAATCCCATTTTAAGTGAAGAAAATAACAACAAAATGCCTGTCATTTAATGAACATATCAAGTTATAAAACTTGTTATAAAAGCAAAGATTAAGCTTAATATGAAGTTTCTAGAATGGAATACGGTACAGAATGTTTGTACTTATTCAAGTTGTGGGACTAAAGGATTTAGGCAAGGGGTCCAAAATTTTTAAAATGCAGACATTTGTGCTTATTCACACTAATGTATAGGGGAGTTATATAATGTTTACTTTTTAAAACAAATTTCAAATAAGTATTGAGTTTTATTTTGGCACACATTTAAGTAAATGATTTTATGATCATTCACTTTCTTTTATACTAAAAAAAAAAGAAAAAAGAGAGAGAGAGACTCATACAAACGTGAAGGAAGAGCTGAGAACATTAACACAGATCTTTCTAACCGCATGTGAAGTCTGGCAAACAACTGTAGAAAACAAAAGCAGGACCAAACGATATCGTTTTGCCCAACAATAGTGAATATAGATAGCATTTCTGCTTCAGTTATCTCTTCTCTCCTAGTCAGCATGTCACTGTCATTTTCAGTTACCAGATGCTCACTCTGTTCTGCTGAACATGGGCACAGATACCACTGCATTATCTCTTTTCACCATGCCATTTAGTTGTACTAGCAATGTCCACCCTTTTCTCCTCACCCATACTCCCTTCAGAAAGGACCTACATATATGTTTTATGTTCCTATCAGGAGTTTGTTCTTGTTGTTTTAAGAGATGGAAGTCCCCATTACGTAGTGTTTGCAAACTTCACTTAATATAGTAAGAAGTATAGCAGAGTAAGTAACACTTGATTTTATGGAATTCCCACAGGTAATTATTTTATAAAAATTGTTTCAAGTACAAGTAGCTCTTAAGGTTATCCATCAGTTGAAATATACTATAAAAGTACAGAAGCTTTCAAAACCACAATCTAATAACTTGCTTACATCTGCTACTGATGTTATTAGGGTAAGGTGAGAGACCACCCATGCTAACAGGTAATAATCAGTGACATCAGGCATTATCTACACGAAGAACATTAAGTTGTGATGCTAAGAAGAGAAACAACTAACATACTTTGTAATGACAGAGGTAAGAGGGAATATATACTATGGCCATAAAATGGGTTTTTTCCCCAGAGAAGAAAATTAGAAGATTCTGAGAAGCAAAGATTAAAAAAAAGCAAAAATGACTTTGGAGCAGGAAGAAAAAGGAAAAAGATGTGTTGTTGTCTTTTCGCATTCTAATTCCTTCCACAATCACACACCTCCCTAACTACATGGGTGATTTTCCTTTTCTTTCCATTGGGAAGGTGGTTGGCACACAGTGCAGAAATTGAAAGAGTTAGAAGTTTATCTAATAATTAGCAATCTAATACCATATATGATGTTCCTAAGTGTAGTTAACTGTGATAGTACCAGGCCAAAAGTAATGATTCAACAGTAACCCAAAAGTTATGGGAAATATGAGAGAAAAACAAGACAACTGGGAAAAGAGGACTAGAGCATAAGAAAAAAGGAACAAGATGAAAGAAAATGGGATATGGTAGAGAGTGAAGCAAAGGAAAGAAAAGAGGAAGTAGCTTAAGCACTGTTAGCTCTACTTGCTCTTCAAAAATTACAGACAGCTAGTGACCAAGTAAATGAAGTAGCAAGAATATGAAGATTTTTTTTCTTCTTCTTTCAATCAAAATCTTAAAAATTAAGAGACAATAGTAAAATACCATGAACTACACAATTACTTGAGGATAATTAAAATGTTTAAAGAAAAGTGTAAAAAACATAATTTCATTATGCAAAACATAAGCAATACAAATCAGGATAAAAATATGTGTAATCAGTCAATTTTAAAATATTTATTTTTCTCTAGATTCTAAATGGCTGCCTTGAGCTGCATCAACAGACCAACTCACATTGGGTAAAATATCTGCATTTTGTTTATAACAAAACATAAATATACTCTACAATCCAACAGGTATAATCCAAGGTAAGCCAAGGTATAAGACTTGAATTATATACAATTTTATATATATAAAAAAAATTTTATATGTATAAATATGTACTTTTATAATACATTAGAAATATGTATGTTTATATTTAGGAAACATAAAATAAAAGCATTCCATAAGCTATCCTGAAAAACAGTTCAGTGTTCAAGCCGTGCGTGTGTGTGTGTGTGTGTGTGTGTGTGTGTGTGTGTATACACTATTACGTATAAAAATCATGTGAATATACAGAAGCTAGATATTGCCAGTATTTTACAAGTGTTTAAGTATGATAATGTTCTTGATGTTAATCTTATCAGTTCTACTTTATATTACAAATATAATTCCTGAAACTCATTATTTAAAATACTGCCTTTTCTTTAGAGGAGTTATCTCTACATATGTAACCATTCCTTTCAAAGATCTCTAACTTATAAATTCTATACCCCTATATAGTTCCTACTCAACAAAAAAATGTGTTGCTTAATTCAAAGTGAACTTCAGTACTACTTAGTTTTTAAAATTCCACTATCTGAGATATCCCATGGAGTACACTCAGAAAAATTCTGGAAGACTGTATTCAACATATTAGTGGACAATGTCACTATGTGCATATACCATCCGTAAGAATGTCTATTTTTTCATGCATTTTGATTTTTTCCCCCGAGGGGAAGAAAGTGAGCTAAATAACCTCTTCCAAGATTGTAGAGCAGCCAACACCATGCAACCTTAGACCAGGATTAAGTGAATAGTGCTATGAAAAAGATTAAAATGAACAATTAATTCAGATTTTTCTATTCTCTTTGATCCAAACTATGCTTTAATTCTTTGTAAAAGATCTTTATTCAAGTAACAAAAACTAGAAGCTCTGAATTCCTTGCACAGAAAGATACTTCAGCTTGTCAATCAATGATTTAGGTCAGACCAACCCCCTCACCCAGTGGAATGTGACTATCAAATTCTGTTAATATTAAAAGTCAATTATGAAAAAGAAATATTTACTAAAATAGTTACCTCAACATTTCTAAACCATACAAATTTCATAAATAAAAATGCCAGGCAATCCAACTAAAAATTTGAATATATATAGTTGATCAGCACTCTGTAGACAACTGTACATTTCAGAATAAAGACTTTTAATAAGTCAGCTACTCAGTGATTTGAAGTCTGACTCTGGAAAGTAACAACTGCAGTTCATAATTAGGGCATTGTTATTAATGCTATAATTTGCTTTTATCCTTCTGACAGTGCTCACCTTTTCAGAATTTGTAAAAACATCAGATTTCAATTCTCCATCTAGAAACTCATTAAAGTATTTCATCAATTTCTGAGCCTCTACTGCCCGTTGTCTGGGTGTGTTTACCCCCTCCAACTGGTCTCCAAGGTGACAGACCTTGGTTGCTACATAGCTGATGTGCTCATCTAGTTCTTGGAAATGTTGGAAGGCAACCTAGGAAAAATGTGAACAAGCATAAAATACAATCAGAGAACCCAGATTAACTACTAATGCTATCATTATTACCAAGGGGAATCTGCATTAGAAGTATTTGGAATCTATCAACTTAACTACTTAAAAACACATTCTCTATCTTATGTAAATTACTGACTTTATTATTTTCTAACAGTTATACATGCTTAAGTGAAAGAATCTAAATATATGAAGTCTGAGCAGAAATCAGCTTTCTAACCCCTAACACTAAAGAACAAACAGCCCCTGGGAGGCAGCAATGCTAAACATGCTCTTCTAACTACGTTTACAAAGGGCAATCAAGTTCCACATCAGGTCCAGGCTGTGAAAGAGGTTCAGAGGTTCCAGATTAAGTTTAGGGCCTAAGAATGGCTAAGAAGCTTGGCCTACTTACCCCAGAGTCAGTCTAGAGATCTAGTTCTACTCCAAATGGACTGAGGAAGAGTTCTGCACATGCTTTTCCCAGTTACACCAGCATTCTCATTAGGGTATATACCTCATGACTTTTGTGACGCTTCCCAGACCAGGTTTCCTCTAGGGAAAAACTTCATCCAGGCAATAGTTGGTATGGTATTATTATTTTGCTTTATGATTAAATGAGAATGCAAATAAATACCTAAATATCCAAGCTAATCATGACCCCCCAAAAATACAGGTCTACTGAATTATCATTCTTAAAAGTTTGCACTGTTAAAGAGGAAGCAAGGACCACACTGTAATGGATACCACCCCATCCTAAGGGAGTACTGTGATCCCAAACCAACACTCAGTAGGCAAGCAAGTGCACCGTATAAAGAAACCGCAACAATTCTGTTGCATTAGATTTTTTTAAAAAACTGAAAACTGAAAGGAAATAAAGATATTAAAGCCTGTATAGAAACTATTCATTATTTAACTGTTTACCTGATTGCTTTTCTGGAGCTCTTGTACCTTCCTGGCAAATTCCTTAGCTTCTTTCTGACACTGTTGCTCTAGTTTCTCTACTTTCCTTTGAATCCTTTCATCCATTATCTGGAGTTCTTGAATATGATTTACAAATTCTTCTAATAATCTAACAAAGGAAAATTAGAATATGTATCAATCCATCTATAACTGATCACTAGAAAGTGACCAGTTCACTTATAATTGTAAATAAAGTATTAGTGAGCATTCCTTGAGGTAAGGATGAACATGTTAATTTTCTCTTCAGCATCCTGTTAGGGATTATCTCTGACATAAATGAAAACCTCAAAGGGAATCTCCATTAACCCCCAGAATTGAAACCAATTTTATAGAAATAGTTAAAAAGGTAAATCGTACTATATAAAAATAATACTGTGCATTCCAGGGTATGGTGAATTTTTGTTCCCCCAATTTACAACGATACTTAAAACAACATATTCAACGTTTTATTTTAGAGGTATAGCCAGCCATTTCTAATTTATTACTAATTGGAGAAAATATTAAATTCTCATAATGCAATAAAATCCCTTCCCCCATATCACTTAAAGTCCTTCTCTAAAATAAAAGAAACATAAAGGGAAAAAAATAAATCTCAAACTTCTAATGCTTCTTCCTTTTATTGGCCAGTTGTTAACTCCCTTTACATGAATGTTGAAAGGAATTCCAACAGTCACCTCTATTCCAGATACAAATCTGTACTAGATTGGGTCTATGAAAAAAAATTTTTACTTCACCTTTTAGGATCAAAAGCTTCAGGTCCCCCTCTAGAGCCTCCTCCTGGGGTTCTCCATACAAGACGTTCAATATACTCATCTGCCACAAAAGGCTCCTAGTTTACAAAACAAATGTTCCTTTAAAAAGTTTCACAGGCCATGACTTAATACTACTTACAAAAATGAAACAGTTTATACCACATGAGAACTTAAAATTAAATTACTAATTAAATACATCTGTATTATTAAAATGTACAGGCTTTTTCAATTTAAAGAAATCTTCAATAAACAAATTACTTAATGAAAATTACTATATTAAAATATTAAAGAGTATTATGAGCAGGAACATACCAAAGGAAAAATGAGCAAGGGACACAAACAATTTATAGAAGAAATACAAATGGCCAAGAAACATGAAATATATACAGCTTCACTAGTAATCAAATAAGGTCAAGTTATCACTTTTTTTTTCTTCTTTTTGCCTCACAAACTGACAAAGTTTTTCTTTTTCCTTAATTATAATACGCATAAAGGAGAGGGTAAGCTGAAATTCACTCTCATTATTGTTAGAAATGTTAAAAGGTACAGTATTTTTGGAGGACAGTAGGTAACATTTTGGTAACATCAGAGTACTACAAATGCTCATACCCTTTAACCCAGTAATTCTACTTTTAAAATTCTAAGGGAAAAAGCAGATATGAACACAAAATTTTTGTATTATATATAACACTGAAAAATTATTACACAAATATTCAACAAAATCATTATTGAAAAATTATAGTAAAGTTACAGGATAAAACAATTATGTTCCTATTAAAATCGTGTTGTAAAAAAATTTAATGAGAAAAAAATGCTCATGTATATAATATCTGGTATTAAAAAAGCAGGACAGGACTTCCCTGGTGGCGCCATGGTTAAGAATCCGCCTGCCAATGCAGGGGACACAGGTTTGAGCCCTGGTCAGGGAAGAACCCATATGCTTCAGAACTAAGCCCATGTGCCACAACTACTGAAACCTGCGCACCTAGAGCCCGTGCTCCGCAACAAGAGAAGCCATTGCAATGAGAAGCCCGCACAGCGCAACGAAGAGTAGGCCCCACTTGGCACAACTAGAGAAAACCCGCACGTAGCAATGAAGACCCAACACAGCCATAAATAAATAGACAAATATGTAAATTAAAAAAAGATACATATACCCCAATATTCACAGCAGCATTATTTATAATCGCCAAGATATGGAAGCAACCTAAGTGTCCATCAACCGATGAACGGATAAAGAAGGTGTAGTATATAAATACAATGGAACACTACTCAGCCATAAAAAAGAATGAAATTTTGCCATTTGCAGCAACATGGATGGACTTGGAAGGCATTATGCTAAGTGAAATAAGTCAGACACAGAAAGACAAATACTGTATGAAATCACTTAAATGTGGAATCTAAAAAATACAAACTAATGACTATTACAGAAAAGAAGCAGACTCAGAGATATAGAGAACAAACTAGTGGTTACCAGTGGGGTGGAAGGGGGACAATATAAGGGTTGGGGAATGGCAGGCAGAAACTACTGGGAGTAAGATAGGCTACAAGGATGTATTGCACAATGCAGGAAATATATCCAATATTTTGTAACAACTGTAAAAAAATTAAAAATTCAGATTTATCCAGGTGCTGACATGTTTGAAGATTAAATCCTAAGGATGAGTTAGATATCCTGCAAAGTAAAAATTTTCACCCTCTAATATGCAATTCATTTAGCGAACATATCATTTATATAATCATACCTGTAGTCTACCTCACTTCTCTTGAGACAAAGAGTTGACATGTCTAACAATTCTTAATTTACATATATAAATTGAGAAAAAATGACTCAAATAAATTTATGTTTAGAGCTACTTAGAACTTTAGAAAGTCTGATAAGCACATGAAATACTTCTAAATTATAAGATGGTGATGACAGCTGATTTTTTTAAGTGTTTACTATGTGCCAGATATGTGCCTAGCATTTTACAAACTTAATCTCATTTAACACGTACTTAACAAGTCCATGAGGTAGGTTCTATTAATGTTGATTCATTTTATACTTGAGAAATTATGTGATACAAAAAGGCTATTTAATCCAAGATCACATATGCTTATCTGATTTCAAAAGTTCAAGCCTTCACTTCTGGTAAAATAAAGTTTTTTCTTTAAAAGAGGTTAAATTTATTTAGGAAGTAGCAGCTCTTCAAAAGTCCACAGTACTAAGGGTAAGCTGGGACAAAGTGAGAGAGTGGCATCAACATGTATACACTACCAAATGTAAAATAGATAGCTAGCGGGAAGCAGCTGCATAGCACAGGGAGATTAGCTTGGTGCTTTGTGACCACCTAGAGGGGTGGGATAGGGAGGGTGGGAGGGAGGGAGATGTAAGAGGGAAGAGATATGGGGATATATGTATATGTATAGCTGATTTACTTTGTTATCAAGCAGAAACTAACACACCATTGTAAAGCAATTATACTCCAATAAAGATGTTAAAAAAAAAAAAGTCCACAGTACTTTCATTAAATTATATAGTAATCGTGCTCCTTTTCCCTGTCACTTTTTATGCACAGATACTTGTGTAAATACAGTACTTAATAATCTTAGTTCTCATGTGTGGTTTGTTGTTGTTGTTTTTATTTGGCCACACCATGTGGCATGTGGGATCTTAGTTTCCCGACCAGGGATCGAACCCATGCCCCCTGCGGTGAAGTACAGTCTTAACCACTGGACCGCCAGGGAAGTCCCAGTTCTCAGGTGTTATTAATTTCAGTTATTAGTTATTGAGAGTAGTTTCAGTTTTCAATTCAACATTGTACTGTTCATTAATCTCAACAAACCAGTTTTATTAAATTATATGTCAAAAAACTTACAAATCAACAAGTATTATTGACAGTGAAAAAAAAGCAAGCATTTTTTCATATGAAATATTTTTAATTTTCTCAAAATACAGTATTCCTTCATTCAATAAATATTAATTGAGAGCCTACTACAGGCTACTCACTATTCTAAATATTCTGCAGGACAGGAGAAAAATCTCTGCTCCACTGGATTTCAGGGAGGAGAGTAACAGACAAATGAGCAGATATATGAAAACATAATAAGAACTATGAAGAAAGCTAAACAGGATACAGACGGATGGATAAGAGTGGAAATATTTTTGGTAGAAGTTATCAGGCAATGCCTCTCTAAAAAAGTAAATTTTGGGCTTCCCTGGTGGCACAGTGGTTAAGAATCCACCTACCAATGCCAGGGACATCGGTTCGAGCCCTGGTCCGGGAAGATCCCACATGCCGCGGAGCAACTAAGCCTGTGTGCCACAACTACTGAGCCTGCATCTAGAGCCCGCGAGCCACAACTACTGAAGCCTGTGTGCCACAACTACTGAAGCGCACGTGCCTAGAGCCCATGCTCCACAAGAGAAGCCACTGCAATGAGAAGCCCACACACCACAACAAAGAGTAGCCCCCGCTCACCACAACTAGAGAAAGCTCGCATGTAGCAACAAAGACTCAAAGCAGCCACAAATAAATAAATAAATATTAAAAAAAAAAGTAAATTCTGAACAAAGAACTAAATGCAGCTAAGGAATAAGTCATCTGGGGAAGGAATGCTCCAAGTACAGGGAACAAACTTAGTATGCAAGTAATGACAAGAGGCCAGTGTGACTAGAGCACAGTGGGTGAAGTGGAGGATAGTTGTAGATGAGATCAAGAGAGCTGGTGAGAATCCACAGCTTGTACTAAGGTCTTGAAGGATGTACTATAATATATTCCCCGTTACTGACTGAAGAAAAGGCCAGGTTCCCAGGAGGAAGGACTCTGCAATATGCTGGCAAATATATGCAGTAATAATTCTACTATTCCTTCCCCCAAAAGCAGTTACAACAATTTACTTGAGTAACTATATACTAGGGAAAGGGGAATACTCAAACTTTTTGAGGTCTGTTGTACACAGGGTCCTAGCTGACATTCTTGATTGTCTCAAAGCACCATGGACTCAAGAGACATATGGGAGGAGGACATACGGGAGCCAAGTAATAAACACATTCCTAGCCAAAGTCAAGCTCACCATCAGTCCAATGGGCCATTAGCCCAACTAGTGGCCATTTCCCCAGTTTGCAAACCTTTAATAGGAACAGACACACTTGACGGCCAATGCAACTTCCACATTGAGCCCTTGGTTTACAGAGTAGGAACTATTATGGTGGGGAAGTCCAAGTAAAAGTCTCCGAAATTGCCCCTCCCTATTCAATGTAGTAACTAAGTGGAATGGTAAAAATTAGTGCCACTCTTAAAGCTCTAAAGCAAGGATCAGCAAATTTTTTCATAAAGGACTAGATAGTATTTTAGGCTTGAGAGCCACAGAGTCTGTTACAACCATTCAACTCTGCCTACGTAATACAAATGTAACCACAGGCAACACATAAATAAATGGTCTAGCTATGTATCAATAAAACTTTAAAAAGAGGCAGGTAACCCATGGGCTGTAAATTTGCCAACCCCCATCTAAAGGATGCAGGGGTAATGTTACCTATCATTTAATTCATCAGTCTGGGTTTTGCAGAATCCAGACAAATCCTGGAGGATGACTACCTCAATAATCAACCAAAAAGTAGCCCCAGTTACATCTGCCGTGTCACATGCAGTACCTCCCAGCCTCATGCTATATGGCCAATGATTTAGCTGATACGTTCTTTTCTATCCCTACCAGCAAAGACGATCAGACAGTTCATGGTCACACAGAACTGACAACAGTGTACATTTACAGTTTTGCTTCAAGACTGTGTGAACTCTTACCCTCTATTATAACATGATCTGTACTGTATGGACATTCTGCAGAACATCTTACTGATTTCTCATATGAACTGACATCATGCTAATTGGGCCAAATGAGCAAGAACTGTCTAGCACACTGGAGAAGCTTGGTAAGACACACGTGCTCCGGAGACTGAGACGTGTACTCTATAAAGATTCACGGGCACCGTGTATCAATAAAATTTTTAAGGTAGACAGTGGAGGCTGGGACATCGTATCCAAAGTAAAGGACAAACTATGGTACCTTGCACCTCCACCACAACAAAGGACACATAACACCTGGTAGGCCTTTTCAGCTTCTGGAACCAACATATTCCACACCCACTCTGGCACATATATCAGGTAACACAAAAACAGAAAAGGTATCTGTGGAAGAGGGGGCCATACAACCTTGTGGACCCAACAGTATTAAAGAAATCAGCATTTACTAAAGTATTAAAGTAATCAGTGCGAAGAAACAATGTCATGTGGCGTTACAGCAAGCTCCAGTGGGATAATCACAACACAGGTCCCTAGATTGTGAAGGAGGATCATGCCATTTGCAGCAGAATTACACATCTTTTGAGGAACAACTCCTAGTACGCTTCTGGAACCTGGCAGAGAAGGTACACCTGACCACAGGACACGAAGTGACCATGCATCCAGAATTATAACATGAGGTGTGTTCTAACAGATTCCCCAAGTGGACCTAGGATCTATCCATCATAAGATGGAAGTAGTAAACCCAGGATCAAACATGAACAGAACCACAAAGCAAACTGCATAAGCAGGTAAACTCCCAAACTCCCATGTCTTCCACTACTATTGCACTAGCATCCTTCCCTCAGTTCACATGTATGGCCTTATGGGAATCTCTTACAACCAGATGACAGAGAAGGAAATAGCATGAGCTTGATTTATGAAGAGTTGGCTAAGCATGTGGGTGCCAAATGAAAATGGACAGCAGCTGCAATTTACAACCTCCCTCAACAGTGGCCTTGAAACTCAGTGGCAAGGAAAAAAAAATCCTCCCAAAAGGCAAAACCTTAGGAAATATACCTGGTCATCCTCTTGGGTGGACAGAAAACTGACCTGCAGTTAGAATATATATGGACTCACAGACAATGGCAAAGGGCCTGGCTATCAGAGGAAAAAGACTGGAAGAAAGAGAACAGGAAAGTCTGGGGTACAGGCATGTGAATGGATACATGAGACTGGGCATGAAGTATTAAGATCTTAGTACCACATGTTAACATTCACAAGAAGACACCAACCAAGTAGACAACATGACTCTGTCAGCTGACACCAGCCAGCCTCTGCACAGCATTAGCATACTGTGCACATGAACAGAGAGAACACAGTTCAGAGATATGGCCCCAAGAGCACGGGGTTAGCAAGGCTGATCCATCTAGCGTCAAAGCCAAAGATCTAGCTTAAGAGTGACAAAGACCAATTCTGAGCTCCTAAAACAGCCCCATCCTTCAAGTAGGCTAATCAGCCATGTGGTAGCAAGTTGACTACACTGGGCTCTTTCCTGCATGAAGAGTAATTCATTCTAACAGGAAGAGAAACATTCCAAACTGAGTTTGCCTATCCTCAGAGGAAGTGTTTGTTCTCCTGGCACAGGATCTCACATATCAGACCATGGGACTCATTTAACAGCAAAGGGGGTGACCATGGAATCAACTGGTCATATCATAAACCATACCACCCAGAAGCTGCCAGTCTGATAGAGCACTGAAAAAGCCTGCTGAAGGTATAACTGAACTACCAGTTCAGAGACAATACTCTATAAAGATGGAGCACTATCCGCCAAAATGCAGTATACATTCTGAATTTAAAACCTTTGTATGATGCTGTGTCCCCAACAGGAAAAACACATAAGCCTTGGAGCAAGGAATAAAATCAGAACTGGCCCTGCTCATCATGACTTCCAATTTGTTCTTGCTATTCCTGCAATTCTAAGGTCTACAGGGTTAGAGGTTTTAATCTCCAAAGGGGGAATACTTTTGTATGGGAACATAATTAAGAGTCCCAATAAACTATAACTGCAAGTGCTGCCTGGGCATTTGGCTGCTTTTATCCAGGGAATAAAAAACAAGAGGAGTGACCATCTTTGGCAGGGCAACTGACATCATCAGAGAGAGGCAGGGTGGCTACTACACAGAGGGGGGCAAGAAACAATATGTTTGACACACAGATCTCCTTGTAAGGATCTTGTGATACTCCCTTGACCAATTCTGAAAGTACGCGGACATGTGCGCAGCCCCCGCCTAAGAAGGGTATGGTAACCAGTTAAGCCACCAAAAGCAGCAGACATACTAGCTGAAGGTGAGGGGGAGTTAGAACGGAGAATAAAAAACGGAAAGTGATATCAGCTGCAACCTGAGACCACATGCAACAGTAGGGGCCATAGTTCATCCCACTAACCACCTTCTAATTTTCCTCCAGGATAAGAACCCCAACTGGAGTCTAGAGGAGCTACCCCCCAAATATATGTGAAGACATGGAGTCTAGTGGCACAGGGGTGGTCTGCGGTGGACACGTGTCATCCAGATCTCCCTTCAAGAAGGGTCTTGCTCTAGTTGCTAGCAGTGCTGTCAGCACAGAACCTTCACCTGGCAGTATTTTCAGGGATCCACTCAGCTGCAGAGAGCCACTTCACTCAATGTCACACTTTTCTCCAATGGGGGTATAAAGGCCTGACCACTTTGGTAAAAAGCAGGACAACTCTGATAGGTAATTTTAGTTCCAGATCTTCCCACAGGGATCATCACCATTGTCACTGGGCCAGCACTGTACTGCTACTTCTCCTAAGGCCCAATCTTGCTTCTTTACCCTGTCCTTTCACATGTATTTATCCCAAGCGTATTTTCTAATAAATATTCTGCACACTAAACTCTGTCTCAAAGTCTGCTTCTCTGAGAAAACCTGCAACACTGTACTAGTCAAGAGATGCTAATGACTCAGATGAAAGTGGCAGTAGAGGGGGTACTGTGATGTGGCCCGGTTCATGACATTTTAAAGACTGCACTCATATAAACTGCTGATGAATTGGATGTGGGGAGAAATTTTAAAAAGGAATCGTGATTACTCATAGACGTCTGCAGCCTGAACAACTGTATGAATGGTAAGTGGTGCCATTTAGTGAGACTGGGGAAAGAGATGGAAAAGGGAGTAGGGATGTAAGAGTTCTATTCTGCATATGATATGTTGAAGATGCCAATTAGATATACAAGTGAATATGCAGAGCACAAAGTCAGAAAAATAAGTTTGTATTACAGGGAAGAAACTGGCGTTAGACATAATCTTAGAGTTATTTAAAACCTCAGAACAGGATGAGATCATCTAGGAAGAAGAAGGGCAGGCCAACATGTGGAGATAGAAGGAGAAAAGGGATCCAACAAAAGACAAAGTAAGGGGGACCAGTAAAGGAGGAGGAAAACTTAGGAGACAACAGCATCCTGGAAGCAAAGTTCAGGTTTCATCTTCAGAAGCAATCAAATTATCAACAAGAGTTTAAGATAAATCAGCTACTGATTCCAATGGAATGGAAGTTCCAAAAAAGCAAAAAACAAAACAAAACCTTTGCTGCTTATAAAACCAAATAAATCCCAATAATTTACTTTCTAATACTTAGCATTGCTGCAAAGGCATTTACAATGAGAAAAAGATAGTCAAATTAACAAATTCTCCAAGACCTCCAAACGACCAAGTCCTCCTAAGAGGATTCTCAAAGATACCTGTAAACAATTACCCCAAAAATCTTTTAGAATTTCGTGAACCTGACAAAGGTATATCTTAATCTCTATTTTTCTGTAGTAATTAAAAGCAAACGGCCAGAACAAAAACAAAAATCTAAGTGTGTACTACAAAGATACTATCATATTAAATTCAACTTTACATAATTGATTACTGTGTTGATCTATTAAACTGATTTCCTATTCTTTACAAATGCTACCAATTGTATTAAAAACCTGGGGTTTGTGGTCATTTCTATTAAAAATTAAGACCTCAAGCCCTTGGACAGGAACATAAATCCCTAATTTAACATTGTTTCCTTGAGAAAATCCAACCAAACATTTATATTTTCTTATAGTAGCTTTCCCAAAAATAGATCCAATAAAATATGTTACAGCCACCCACAAACTCAAAAGGACCTATAATATTTTCACTTGCTTGGACTAAAAAATAAGGCTCAGAGGATTTCAGAGAGAAGTATTTCTGTGTCCTATTAAACCAACTAACAGGTGGGTTCAAGTACTTCCTATATAAAATGCTTTTCTTAAATTCATTGTGCAGACCACTGCCAAACTAATCTTTAAAACACTATTCCCTTTTAGTCAGAAACTTCCCTATGCAATTCCTAAACTATGACGTTTACACTAAGTCTGCCCTTGAAGTTCTTATATTATACTACCTAACCAAATTTCTTTGCACCCCAAAATGAACAGGTACACTACCAGCAGCCTCCTCTAGTCTTCTTTTCAAACCCATATGCTACTTCTGCTTCCTTACCTGTGACCAGGTAACTCAACCCACAAGGATACTTATGGGGAAAGGGTTCTTTCCCTAGATGATCACTGATTTCTTCACTCTTAACTCCTATGAGGCTTAAAAAATTCAATTACTGCCATTTTGTCATTTATTGTGTTTTTTTTTTTTTGCGGTACGCGGGCCTCTCAGTTGTGGCCTCTCCCGACGCGTAGGCTCAGCGGCCATGGCTCACGGGCCCAGCCGCTCCGTGGCATGTGGGATCTTCCCGGACCGGGACACGAACACGTGTCCCCTGCATTAGCAGGCGGACTCTCAACCACTGCGCCACCAGGGAAGCCCTCATTTATTGTTTTATAGTAACATTTGTAAGTTTTTCTCTTCTCCACAATTAAATTGAAAGCAAAGGCAGGATTTATCATACACTTCTCTTACTTTCCAGCTGTGGTCAATAGAACAATGTTGAGCATACCATAGATGCACAATAAATCAAACCACTTGTTATCGGGGCCATGGCCAAATCCCCTGCACAGGATCTTGAAAATCAAGACTTGCTTCATAGATCCAAAACCAAAAAGGCAGGACCACCACCCTCCACTCCAGAAATAAAAAATAGGCATTCTATGGTGTTATAAATCCAAGATTCTACCAGAAACCAAATATGAAATTTATGCAATTGTGGCACTGGAATTAAATGAATTTTATCACATTTGGCTCTCTTTTTTAACCACACTTGATTTGATTTTCATGAGACTATGTGTTTCATGGTGGATCTAAATGAATTACATTTATTGAATACTGATTCTTTTGAAAAGCACTACAAAAGTTTCGTTTCGTTCCAGACTAGCAAAATGGGATTCATCCTACCCATGGAAAGGTAGAAAGAAAGCACACACAAGATAACTAAGGGACTAAGTGATAAGCGTACTAGGAGCATCTTCTGTTCCAGTGGTCTTTAACCCTGGCTCCTGACACAGACCTCCTAAATCCCTTGGAATCTCCTGGGTAATAGGAGCATCTTTTGTCCTACTGAAGCAACTCTTGGTGGGCTCCTGTATGGGGACTGGTCACCAGAAAGATAAGCATGATTAGAAGCCTGGAACTTTCAGCCTCACCCCTTATACTCTGGGAAGGGGAGAAGGGCTAGAGATTGAGTTAATGATTATCCCTACATGATGAGACCTCCATAAAAATCCCTAAAATGTGGGGTTCAGAGAGCTTCCAGGTTGCTGAATACATCAAGGTGCTGGAAGGGTGGCAGCACCCAAGAGAATGGAAGTGCTGCACTCCTTCCCCATATCTTGTTTTATGTACCTCTTCCATCTGTTTTTTCCTGAGTTTTATCTTTTTATAATAAACCAGTAATCTAGTTAGTAAACTGTTTTCCTGAGTTCTGTGAGCCGTTCTAGAAAATTACTGAATCTCTAAGAGGGGGTCATGAGACCCTCCAATTTATAGCTGTCAGTCAGAAACACAGGTGACAACCTGGACTGCAATTGGTATCTGAAGTGGGGGCATTTTTGTGGGACTGAACCCTTAACTTGTGGGATCTGATGCTAACTCCAGGTAGACAGTATCAGAATTAGTGAATTGTAGGACACCCAGTCAGTGTCTATTGGAAAACTGAACTGAATTGTTGTGGAAGAAAATCCCCACACATCTGGTGTCAGAGGTGAAGTAATATTGAGAGTAGTGGTAGAATGTTGAGAGAAGATAGAGTTTTTTTTTTTCTTTGACTCCCCTAACTAGACTTTTAACTCAAACCATCTTTTAACTCCAGTACCTGGAAGGATTTCTGGCCTAGGGTAGGTAAGGTAAGGTAAGCTAAATGTTTACTGAATGAACACATTTTCTCATATACATGATATTGTAATTGGTGGCGAGGTTCCACAAACACTTGTTTAATAGCTAATATGTCTAAAACAAGTAGCATTTCAGCATCCTGAAGGAAAAGGAGTGGTCCTTACTTGTATATCTCATGTTCATTAAACATATTTAACTAGTTAATTGAACAAGAGAATAAGTCTTTTTCAATAAGTCTGTTTAAATAGCTTTTGTTACTTAGTTTGTAAATCTAAAAGATATAAATATGTTTTTACACAAACGTGTTCTTAGCTATTCAAATTCTTATCTGGAAGTCAAATAGCCATTGTCACCACAGTCAAATTACATGACCTCAAACACTATTATCAAGGCATCTACGTTTACAAGAAAGAAAAAAAAATCAAATTCCTAATCCTGGCATTTAGGACCTCTACAATTAAACCCCAATTACCTTACATAGCACTCCTCTTCTTCATGCATGCTATATTTCAGCTAAAATGAACTCTTCCCTTGTCTCTGGGGTCTACAGTTACCTCCCTTTATATCTTGACTTTTATCGTCTTGTCTGCTTTACACATATATATAGTTATATATATATATATCTTCTCTCCCCTTATTTAACAGTAAGGGTGAGTTCTATATATAATTCAACATTTTCCAAAGTATGTTCCATAGAACTCACAAAATTAACAGTAGAAAGTAAAACAGTCTCATGGTCAAAAAAGTTTGGGAAATGAACTTCTTAGAATATTAACATACTAAGGTATATTGTAAGTCTCTAATGAAACAAAGCATGCCCATACCCAAAACTTCCTTGGGCTCTGAACCATTTGGGTTTTTTGTGGCACATCTCATAGGATTAATATGTATACAGCACACCCTTTGAGACATGCAGCCTCATTAACTTAGTAGGTACTCGACAAATATTTGTGGAATGAATGGGTAACGGACCCTACTTAACAAAGAACTTTCCCATAAAGGTAGCTTGCCCAAGCAGAAGAATAGCCGTTGTCTCCAGAAGAATGACAGGAGAGAAATATAGCAAGTGAGAAGGGAGTACAATGTTCTCAGTAGTGTAGTGAAAAGAAAGGAATGCTTATGACAACAGAGAAAAAATTTACTATCCCACCACTTTTTATATATAGAGGACATAATCCAAACCACATAGGAATTTCTGTTTAGAATGTCCAACCTGAGGTGATCATTTAGAAACACTGCAGACAGAACTTTTAAACCATTTCTGCCAACTGAGGAAATATCCTGTAGTTTGATTTTGTTGTATGAAGGTGTTTATGTTAAAAAGGAAGTCTCACAGGACCAATAAAAAGATTTTAAAAGAAATAGGATTAACACTTATGAAATTTCATGGATTCAAAACATAATTTTGTATTGATTTAACTTGTTTTTCAATGTGAAAAAATTAAAACACAATTCAGTTTATTGGTGCATTAAAGCTAGGATGCAAAAACTAAATATCCTTGACTATACATCCTGACCTCTGTTTTCCACAGTTCTCCAGCTGTGACTAAGAAAGGGAAGCAAGAGAAAAAGGACCCCCTGACTTGTCCTACAGCCTAGGTCCTAAGGCAAAAGCAAAGAGAAATGGCGGTGAAAAAAGAAGTTTGGTTTTTGTTTTCTTTTTTCCTTCTCCCTCTAAAGCAAAGAGACCAACTTTTCACTTAGGGATGAAAACTTATTCAAGAGTAGAGAATCCACTGTAGGGATGAAAAGAAAAATACACTTCTTAATCATGACTATTAACCTTTAATTGTAAGTATTAAGATAATATGCTTTTTTAAAATTTTTATTTATTTATTTATTTTTGGCTGCCTTGGGTCTTCCTTGCTGCGCGCGGGCTTTCTCTAGCTGCGGCAGGTGGGGGCTACTCTTTGTTGCAGTGCAAGGGTTTCTCACTGCGGTGGCTTCTCCTGTTGCAGAGCACAGACTCTAGGCACGCAGGCTTCAGTAGCTGAGGTGTGCAGGCTCAGTAGTTGTGGTGCACGGGCTTAGTTGCTCCACAGCATGTGGGATCTTCCCGGACCAGGGCTTGAACCCGTGTCCCCTGAATTGGCAGGCAGATTCTCAACCACTGAACCACCAGGGAAGTCCCTAAGGTAATATGCTTTTAATTTTGATGAAACAACAAACTACATATGGTCAGGAAAGAGAAAGTCACATGAGTTAAGATCCATAAGCATGTTCAAGGTCGTTCTATGAACACTGTGGACACAGGACTAGTCTGTCTCTATCATCACTGGTAAGTGAATATTACCTGCTATCATAACTGGAATCACTAAGTTAACTTAAACCCTAATTTAGTTTAACTACTTTACTAAATGGCAAGACCCTAGAAAGCTAAATATACTACAGATATTTCTCTACCTCCTCTCCTTCCCCCATGGTGGTGGCGGGGGGAACAGAAATCAAATATATTTTCAAGGAAGTATACGTGGACTCATGGGATCAAACATTTAAAGAAAAAAAAGACAACTGGGAATGTCAAGCAGGATACATAAGCCCAAAGGTTAAAGCCTTCTGAACTGTATGACAAAATAACAGTTTTCTAGTAATAGCTGGCTGGTCCCATATTTCATTATATTAAAGGCTTCAAGTTCATAAATTGTTTTCTACCTTTACAAAAATGTGAAAATAAAACAAGGAACTACAGAAATACTTAGTATCTTGCTCAGGAACACACAGTAAAAGCTTGTAGCAAAAAGAATGTCTCCCTGCTCCTGTGTCAATCAATAAACAGATGACACAATTTTGGAGTTAGAAAAATTAATGTAATAATATATCCCTACACTTAAATCTGAGGAAATGTAATTAATATTTCCCAATTCTTTCTTACAATTATATTCCTTCACTCATAAATTACTATTTCATTACAACTTATTATAAAAATGGCATATACTATTCCTCAATAAATGCATTATCTATCCAAAAGCTGACAGAAACCCAAAATATAGTTAGCTAACAAATGGAAAGTTCCCAGTTGTTATAGAAACTGTGGCATTCAAATTTTAAGCCAAAAAAAAAAAACCAAAACCTGCTGACTCTCACGCAGAAAAAAGGATCCAATATTCACTTATGGAGAAATTATCTATTGTCAACTGCAGTCTTCTTAATTATTTCTTACACTTTTATTATTCAATATGAAACACAAGCACACCTCAGAAAGGTTCTTCCTTCCCCTTCCTTCACATCTCAGTTTTCATTTATGTCACAAAAGAAGATCCCCTACACGTTGTTAGGTGGTCTAATTAGAATTTTCCTATTCTATTACCCCAAGCATCACAGCTTCTCACACTGGATTCCCCTAAACTGAATTTTAAGTTTTAGAGACTGAAAACGGTCCAAGAAACACATTAGAATCTCACTGTCTCACGCGTTAAGAATTCTTTTTTTTTTTTTACATCTTTATTGGAGTATAATTGCTTTACAACAGTGTGTTAGTTGCTGCTGTATAACAAAGTGAATCAGCTATATGTATACATATCCCCATATACCCCCCCTCTTGCGTCTCCCTCCCACCCTCCCTATCCCACCCCTCTAGGTGGTCACAAAGCACCGAGCTGAGGGGGGTTATAATACACTTCAATTCCTCAAGACCCGAACACAAATGTTAATTTTAGTTTTGACTTTCTTCAGTCGGAAGGGCTTAGTAGGCCTTTATCGTCGTAAAAAATACTACAGCCTTTTCAAATGGATGGGTAAACTGGTAGGCAAGTGAGAGCCGCTTCCAACACTGGCTAACCACGAGAAGCGCCTAGTCGTCCCAATCTCAAGGGTGGGCCCTAGAATATCACGCGGAGATCCAGGCGACAAGACTGGGCTCGCCAGACCTGGGTCAGGCTCCTCTTTCCGCGCCCCAAGTCAGCCCTTCCCACTCTCATCCCGAGTTCATCTTCCAACGCCCAAACCCCGAGGCTCCCTTCCAGCCGTGCGGACAAAACCAACGCTCCTCCTCTGGGACTCCGGGTTTGCTCCCCTGCCCACCTCCCCATCCCGGTCCCCAAGCCACCCCTCCCCCCTTTCACGCTCCGCCCGCGCCGACACGGGAGCCACCACCCCACCCCTTCCCCTTCTCACCTTCCTTCCCCAGGGCTGCTCCCGCAGCCGCGAACGCCCGCTCCTCTGCCCGCCCACCTCGCTGCCCGCACCCCGGGCCTGCCACTCCCTGAAATGCTGCGGGACCCACCTCGAAGAGCTCGGCCGTCGTGGCCATCCCGGCCGGCTGAGAGGCTCGCCTCGCACTGGATGCCGTCTCTTCTTCACATGCTGCGCCTCAGCGGCGCCGCGCACAGGTCTCCGCTCGGCTCGCCAGCTTCGGCTGCCGGCCGCCACGGGCCGCCCCACTCCCCACAGAGCCCAGGCAAGGCGGGAAAGCGGCCATAAAGCGAAGCCGCAAACGCCTGTCAGCTGCCTCCCGGCGCTGCCCGCGCCGCTCCCATTGTCACCGCCTGTACGCCGGAAGTGGAGCTACGCGCGCCCGGGTGGCTGATGGGAGGGGCCGGCGAGGGGTAGAGCCGCAGGCGAACCGCGAAAAGGCTCCCCGCGCGGGCGAGTGAGGAATCATGATCCTTGTGGGCTACCGTCCCGGAAGTGGACTCGAGAGGAAGACAGTAGCAGGGTTGGTGGGGATAAATAGATTTCCGGAGGTTTTAAGTGCGGATTCACAGAAGTTTTTGTGGCGTGTGTTGTCCAGCGCGGACTCAGAGGTTTTAGTGACTTCACCTGAAGGAGTTAGCTTCTCTGCTGAGCCCTACCTGTCTGTGGTGGGGCAGAAGGTGGCTCTAGATGCGTGAGCCTCGGGGCTTCTGGTAAAAGAAAACGCCTGAGAAAGCCGGTCTGCGCTCTTCTTCGGTGGCCCCCTTAGAGAAGCGCTGATGCCTTAGTGGCTTATCATGGCCCAGCGGGCAGTGTGGCTCATAAGCCACGAACCGGGAACTCCACTTTGTGGCACCGTCAGATTCTCCAGGTAAACGCAAATCTAAATGCTCAGGCGTGATGGATCGGATAGATGGATGGTGTAGCTTAGTTTTGTGATGCTGTGTGTCCCTGGTCCGACACCTGGGCAAGTTATTTAACATTTGTTTCATCTGTTAAGTGAAGATTGTAATAATACTACCTCATAGTGTTGTAAGAATTAAATGAGTTGATGCCTGGCACATTTTAAGTATTATGTATTTTCTCATGTTAATGTTACTGTTATCGTAACTCTTATCTACGTAAGATTGATGTGGAGATGACGAAAGGAAAGGAAACTTCCTGAGCAATAAGCATGTTTCACATTTTTCTACTTTAATAAAAATCATTCAAGGACATTTTAACTCATTTTTATGGAAAGTCTGCTGAGCAGTATCAGGCTGTTACTTTCATCTTATAATTATTTTTCATCCCAGAAATTCTCAGATAAAGTTCCTAATTGTTGAAGAAAATTGAAAAAGTACAAAAAATTAAATTGAATTCACTTTTTTAAAATAGTGTGAGCTGATCTGGTTCCACTTTTAGAATTTGCCACGTTTTATCAAACTAGCTCTGTGAAGAGAATATACAGTAACTCACTGTAAAATATGGGTGGCAATTGAGTGATCTCTTTCACCTTTTGTTCTCAGTGGTGGACGGTTCTTTCTTGCAAACATTCATTCTTCCCTGAGAAGAGCTCTATTGTGAAGTAGCTAGCTCTGAATCCAGATTGAGGCTGACAAAGATGAGTGTAATTTTAAGTGAAAAGTGGTAGGCAACATGGATATGAAAAATTCTCTCTTTCCTATCTTAACAATTTTTGTTACTGACGGCATCGAGCCTTGGAGTTTACCATTTTCTCTGGGATACCTGTTTTGCATTTGTTGTTCTTGTTGTTGTACCTCAGGAGGTTAATAATAATCTTCAATATAGTTCATCAGCCTTATTGGTCCATCCATCCTAGGTACTCCTGCTTTACTTATATATTCCCTTTGGTATCTTTATCCTTTTGTTTGTGTGTTTGTGTATGTATTTTTCAAATTATACAATTAAGTGTGCTATAGATGTCATTCCCTTTTCTCACGTTTGTCAGATTTCTCAGCACTATTTTTAAGAAACATCCAGGTTACTTTGTGTTCATCTAGGGCAGCACTGTCCAGTAGAATTTTCTTCAATGATGGAAATGGGAAATGTTCTAAATCTATACTGTCTAATGTTGCAGCTACTGGCCACATGCAGTTGTTGAGTTTTTGAAATGTGGTTATTGTAACTGAGGAACTCTGTTTTTAATTTTGTTTCATTTTAAGTTTAAATAGCCATGGCTAGCAGCTACTATACTGGATAGTGCAGATCTAGGCCATTGCATCTACTTGCTCTGTAGTACTCCATGGTTTACATCTGCCACATTTTACATCTCCCCTTCCCCTGGTAATGATCTCCCAGATTGCCCCTAACTCAGCTATCAAAACGGTGCTGCAGTAGATAACCTCAGACAGTTACATGGGGGCATATCTATACTGATTTTGACTAAATATTACCAAGTAATTAGCTCCTCAGAATACTTTGACCAGTCTCCACTCTCATCAGCAGTATCTCTATTCTTTGCTAACACTTACTCCACTTTTTGCCAGTATTGGTGTAAAGAATATCTTACTTTCATTTGCATTTCTCTGTGTAGCAACGGCCTTTGGGTTTCCTCTTCTGTGAATTGCCTGTATATATCCTTTGTCTGTTTTTTTCTTCAAGAGTTGCTGGTTTTTTCCTGTTAACTTGCGGGAGTTCATTGTGTAATCTTGGTATTAGTCCTATGTCATTTTTAGCTATTATAGATATTTTATCTTAACTTATTGTCATTGTCAATTAACTTTTCATTACCCTTGGTTAAACAGAAATACCTAGTTTTGTTTAAGTCAAAGTAGTTAGCCCTTTGGGGGAATTTGTTGAAGTCTTTTCCTACCCTTATTTCCCAAAGATATCTTACTGCATTATTTTCTATTGACTTTATCATTTTCTTTATTATATTTAGGCCTTTAATCCGTCTGTAGTCCATCTTTGGATGTGGTGTTAAGTAGTATTCTCATTTTGTTTTCCTCTATGGTGTGGGCCAGTTTTCCTAACATCATCTTCCAAACAGTATATTTTCTTCATTGATTTCTGGGGTTGTTGATAGTAGTTTATTGTCTCTCATATAAACATTGGTCTGTCTCAGTTCTATTACTTTGTTCTTTGCCAATACCATAGTGTATTTATATCTGTGGCTTTGTAGCTTATTTTAATATATCGTAGAGGTAAGATTTTGTACTGTGTACAATAATAAGTTTCTTGAAGAAGTTGTACTTGTTTTCAGAGTTCTTTCCCACTGTGCTCAGAATATTTCAAAAGAAAAATACTTTTTGTTTGGGTGGACTTTTCAACATCTCTGTGAAGGCAGCAAGTTGGGTTCAGATAATTCATCTGCCACTTATTTATCCTGTATTATTGAATGAATTAGTTAGGTTTTATTTTTTTTTTTTCTGTTTTCTGACCTCCTGGGGCCAGAGTTAGAGCTAAACAGATACGTACTGGCCTGTTATCCACATATTTGCCAAAGGATAATGGCCATCGCTTAAGATTTAAGAATGCAAATGATCTTTCCTCTATCTAGCTACTTTTTCCCCACAACAGAACTTGATTTAGATTCTGGTTTAGAGATTTGCTGTCTGGATAGATAGTAACAGTACCAGCTTAAGTCTAGCTTAGGTTGGTATTGTTCCCTATAGTTTCAGGGCCATTTAAAGTTCAAGTCCTGTTTTAGGAAAGGCCTAGAATAACTCTGAAATGACAGGTTGAGTCATCCAACAAAGTATTTATTGAACATATATTGAGACACTCTATAAAGTCCCAGATAAACTTTGCAATTTCAATCATGAAATTCTTACACTTAAGAGAACTTTAATTATCCTCTAGAGGATAATAGTCTGGACTAGAGTTCAGTCCAGAGTTTTTAACTATCCTTATCCAAAGACTAAGAGAAAGAAGTGGCATTCACCTGCTAGGCCATTACTGGAGGGCTAGCTAATTCTTCCCTTTCCTCAATCAAGAAAATGCAGCAGAATGTAAATGAGTGAGGTTCACTAATACATGGTTAACTTTGAATACATTCTTATTTTTCTTTTTTAAAATTATTAGTAAACACCAATATTTTATTAGTAGTATTCATGAATTAGTAGAAAAACATTATTTGGCTAGGTCTGTTCTTGATTCTTGATGAGAATTGCTTATATGTTCTTTAGCCACTCCCTTATTTTACAAAGAAGAGGACAGACTTAGGGAAGTTAGGCAATTTACACAGAAGTTAGTAGCAAATAAATTACTTTGTTGTGGACTTTGGAGTGGAGAGATAAGGAATTGGGAAAGTACTTTTTTTTTTTTAATTAAGAAGATGTGATCTAACATTTTTGTAAATTTCTGTTTCCCCCAAAAAAAGGATGAATTAGTAACTTACTGTTCAGGATAGAGCATGCAAACCATAAAAGATTATTCATTTTATTCTTTTTGTTACCTCATAGTATCTTCCAGGGCCATAGAGATAAACCACTATTACTAAAATGCTCTTACATGTTTTTGTAGGGGTTGGCAAGAAGACTCAGGGTACCAAGTGTACTCAGGATACTAGTGAATCCACAATGTGGAGGATTAAATTGAACCACTTTTTTCCATCCAACTCTACTAAGATGGAATCAGAAAAAAAGTCCTGTGGTGGGGTGGGAGAAATTTATGAAGAGGGTCAAAAGATACACTCTTTCAGTTATAAAATAAATAAGTCATAGTGATGTAATGTACAGTATGGTGACTATAGTTGAATTATACTGTATTGCATATTTGGAAGTTGCTAAGACAGGAAGTCTTTTTTAATTTAATTAATTAATTTATTTTTGGCTGTGTTGGGTCTTCGTTGCTGTGCACACTTCAATACAGCTACTCTTCGTTGCAGTGCGCGGGCTTCTCGTTGTGGTGGCTTCTCTTGTTGTGGAGCACAGGCTCTAGGCGCGCGGGCTTCAGTAGTTGTGGTGCGTGGGCTCAGTAGTTCTGGCTCGCGGGCTCTAGAGCGCAGGCTCAGTAGTTGTGGCACACGGGCTTAGTTGCTCTGCAGCATGTGGGATCTTCCCAGACCAGGGCTCAAATCTGTGTCCCCTGTATTGGCAGGCAGGTTCTTAACCACTGCACCACCAAGGAAGTCCCAACGGGAAGTCTTAAAAGTTTTCATCACACACACAAAAAATTTTGTAACTATGTAAGGTGATAGGTGTTAACTAGACTTACTGTGGTGATCATTTTGCAATGTATACAAATATCAAATCATTATGTTACATACCTGAAACTATTGGGTTGGCCAAAAAGTTCCTTAGGTTTTTAAGTAAAAATAAAAGACACATTTTTCATTTTCACCAAGAACTTTATTGAACAAGGTATTCACTGTTTTGTTCCATTACTTTCTGCCATTTTTCAAGCAGCTTCATAATTCCATCTTCCCAAAACTTTTTATCTTTTTGAGCAAAGAACTGTTCCAGGTGCCTTTTACAGTCTTCCAGGGAATTTAAATTTTTTCCATTAAGAGAATTTTGTAAAGACGGAAATAAATGGAAATCCTGGAAATGTCTGGTGAATACGGCAGGTGAATCGGAACTTCCCAGCCAAGTTGTATCAGTTTTTGCCTGGTCATCAAACAAACACGTGGTCTTGCGTTATCCTGATGGAAGATTATGTGTTTTCTGTTGACTAATTCTGGGCGCTTTTTGTCGAGTGCTGCTTTCAGTTGGTCTAATTGGGAGAAGTACTTGTTGGAATTAATTGTTTGTTTTTCCGAAAGGAGCTCATAATAGAGGACTCCATTCCAATCCCACTATATTCAACATCACCTTCTTTGCATGAAGACCGGCCTTTGGTGTGGTTGGTGGTGGTTCATTTCAGTTGCCCCATGATCTCTTCCGTTCCACATTATTGTACAGTATCTACTTTTCATCACCCATCACAGTTTGTTTCAAATACAGAACGTTTTCGATATGTTTCAGTAGAGAATCGCATGTGGAAATATGGTCAAGAAGGTTTTTTTTGCTTAACTTACATGGAACCCAAACACCAAAGCGATTAACATTACCAGGCTGGTACAAGTGATTTTCAACACTTGATTTGGATATTTTGAGTATGTCTGCTGTCTCCAGTGTGCTATAACGTTGATTGTTCTCAGTTAATGTCTCGATTTGATTGCTGTCCACTTCAACTGGTCTACCCAATGGTGGAGCATCATCCAGCAGGAAATCTCTAGCATGAAACTTTGCAAACCACTTTTGACACGTTCTGTCAGTCACAGCACCTTTTCCATATGCTGCACAAATCTTGTTTTTTTGCATTTTAATTGTTTTTACCTTTCTTGAAATAATAAAGCATATGCTGAAAATGTTGCTTTTTCTTACTTTTTCAATATTAAAATGGCCACACAGAAATTCACCAATTTTGATTTTTTTTTAAGTGAACACTGATATGACAGCTGTCACAATACAGTCTAACAAAATTTTTTCGAATGAAGTTAAAGACAACTAAGCAGTACTAGAGCCACCTTACGGAAAAAAACAAATGAACTTTTGACCAACCTAATGATATAATGTTATATCTAAGTTATACCTCAATCAGAAAGTGGTGGGGGGAGTGGGAGGAAGGGGAAAGGAAAGACAAGACAAGAAAATCTTCTTTGCAGCCTTATCTGTAACAACAAAAGAAGTGATGTTTCTACCAATGGGGGTCCAGATAGATTGCAGGTCCCTAACCCAATGGAATACTGTGCAGCTGTAGCTTTATGTGACCTAACTTGGAAAGTGAAAAAAGTAAGTTTCACTGCAAAATGTATCATTCTGTTTTTTAAAAATGACAGTGTGTTTATGTTTATGCTTTAAAAGTGTTGAAAACCCTCTAGAAGGATGAAACAGTAAATCCTTGGCAGTGGTTACTCCTGGAGGTAGGATTCAGTGGGGAGAAAGATGTTCCCTGTGATTAAAAAACAAAGGAAAGGAGGAAATTAAAAGTAAAATTTTTTTAAAAAGATAAGAAAGAAAAAAAAGTCCTTATAGATGCCTAAAATGTATATAGGTATGCACACCTTGCTTAAGTGCAAATCTGAGCGGCCAAAGACTAGGATTTTGAATTAGAACCAGGTACTCTACCCATTTAAAAAATCAACTAAATTGAATTAGGAGGATTGTCCTTAGAAAAGAAGTCCGACGAAAATTTCCCGTGAGCTGGCTTCCCGTCGCTGGACAAACTGCCGCTGCCTGTCGTTAACTGCTCTTTCTGGGTTTTAAAATTTCCTCAGCATTTTTTGGGGGCCTGAACCAGAGATTTTAAAATGGACGCCGTTTATTTTCGTTTCATGGACTTTAAAGAAACTGTTGAAAACCTGATTATAAAAGACAGTTCACCTATGATACCTCAGACAATTGATAGACTCTTCGCGGACATAGCCAATATCAACAGGGAGTCTATGGCTGAAATACAGGACTCTCAGGTTGAAGAAATGGCAGTAAACCTGTGGAACTGGGCAATTACCAAGAGAACAGCTTTGGGTTTAAGTGAAGAGCAGAGCGCTAAATTACGGCATGTTGCTTGCAAGTTGGCGTGTATGTGTGAAGGCTCAGCTGCTTCAGAAGAAGCTATTCGAAGACAAATTTTGATGAATATGAAAACAGGAAAAGGATGGGTGGATGTTGGAAATGCTGTGATCGCTGATGAATTTTTTCAAGCTGCCATGGCTTGTCTGGAGCAGTTATATGTCAAATTAATGCAGAGTTGCTCCACTGAGGTCCATGTGACTATGCAGAAGACTGCTACGGAGAGGGACATTTTCAGAGTGCTTTCCTATGAAGCAGAGTCAGCATTTGCTCAAGAGGATTTTCAAAGAGCATCTACATGTATACTGCGCTGTAAAGATATGTTGATAAGGATGCCCAAAATGACCGGATATCTTCATATTCTCTGTTATAGCTTTGGAGTAGGAACCTACAAGCAGAATAAATATGAAGAAAGTTCTTTCTGGCTCAGCCAAAGCTATGATATTGGGAAGATGGATAAGCGTTCTGTTCTGCCAGAAATGCTGGCTAAAGTTCTACGGTTACTAGCCACTGCTTATATGGATTGGGACTACAAAGAATATTATAAGGCTCTCAGCACTATAAACCTAGCAAACAAGGAAGATTTAACTCCAGGTGGGCTTTTCTTAAAGATGAAAATCCTCTTGAAGTATGAAACAGCTAATGAAGAATTTCTTGGAGCTGTCATGGAAATTCTACATCGTGGCATGTCTTTAGACCTCTGTCTGAACATTGCTAAACTGCTGATGGATCATGAAAGAGAATCTCTTGGGTTTTATTTCCTGAAGAGTATCTGTGAACATTTTAAGTCATCAGAAAATATTGGTAAAGCTCTACTGCTCCATGTTGACATGCTTTTACAAAGGAAGGAAGAATTGCTTGCCAAGGAGGAGATTGAAGAAATCATTATAGGTCACCAAACAAGAAGACAACTGACAACAGAATTAGTAGGCTGTTTACACAACATTCTGTGGAAAAAAGCTGCCAAAAGTTTTGAGGTTTGGGAATAATCTATTTTCATTCTTTATATTCTTTTTTCAACCCAACAAATAAAACAATGTATTTACTATAAAAAAATCAACTAAATTGAATTTTTAAAAATAATAGATGATGATACTTTATCATTTGAGATATATCAAGTACACAACAGGTAGTTGTTTTAGTAAGAATTTAACATGTAATATAATATTTTTTTGGTTGTGGTTTTTGTTTGTTGGTGTATTTGTTATTGTGTGTTTTGTTGTTATTAGTGTTTGCCTTATGTTTTGTGTTTGTTTTTAGGTTTTGAACTTCCAGTTTTATTTTACTTGCAGGAATTAATTATGTTTTTGTTTCCATTAATACAGACGGTATCCAACTGTTGAAAAAAGAGCCAAAGTCTTCAATGGAGCAAGTTATGTGCCTGTTCCTGAAGATGGTCCCTTCCTTAAAGCACTGCTTTTCGAACTGAGATTATTGAATGATGATAAGGACTTTTCGGAGAGTCGTGATAGCTGTTCACACATCAATAAAACATCCATTTATGCACTCCCGATAGGAGGTGAAGAACTCTGGCCAGTTGTTGCTTTCATGAAGAATGGCATGATATATGCTTGTGTTCCACTGGTTGAACAAACTTTATCCCCTCGTCCACCATTAATTAGCATTAGTGGAATTTCACAAGGCTTTGAACTTCTTTTTGGGGTACAGGGTTTTCTTTACTCAGGTCAAAAAAATGACAGTGAGCTAAATACAAAATTGAGCCAGTTGCCCACCTTGCTTCTACAGGCTTGTCCCTTTGGCACTTTGTTAGATGCCAACTTACAGAATTCATTGGATAGTATTAATTTTGCTTCTGTTACTCATCCACAAAAACAGCCAACCTGGAAAGCTGGAACATATAAAGGAAAACCACAGGTTTCTATTTCTATCACTGAAAAGGTAAAGTCCATGCAATATGATAAACAGGATATAGCAGATACATGGCAAGTCACTGGAGTTGTCACTTGCAAGGTGAGATTTTCTCTGGTACTTTTTTTATCATACCCTTTAACATTTATGGAGAAAAGTAAAATTTGCCGACTTTATTTTACATCATAATGTGACATTCTTGATTCTTATAAACAGCAGTCATTAAATGTTATGTTCACATGAAATTTTATAATGTTATCTTTTTGCATTTCTTACTAATTATACTGGCTATATGCATTTGACCCTTGAACAATAAATATTTGAACTGCATGGGTCTACTTATACGTGGCTTTTTTTCACTAAATACGTACTGCATTCAGTACTATAGTATCTGCAGTTGGCTGAATCTACAGTTGGTTAAATCCACAGATGCAGAACCATGGATACAGAGTGCTGACTGTAAAGTTATACATGGATTTTGACTGAACAGAGGGTCAGTGCCTCTAACCCTCGCATTGTTCAAGGGTCAACTGCATTGCTGTGTAATGAATTGACCTGTTACCACAACCAATAAACATTTATTATACTCGTAGTTTCTGTAGATCAGGACTTCAAGAGCACCTTAGCTGGGAACTTCTAGTGTGGAAGTCTGTCACAGTCAAGAGTTCAGCCGGGGGCTTCCCTGGTGGTGCAGTGGTTGGGAGTCTGCCTGCTGATGCAGGGGGCGCAGGTTCGTGCCCCGGTCCGGGAGGATCCCACGTGCCGCGGAGCGGCTGGGCCCGTGAGCCATGGCCGCTGGGCCTGCGCGTCTGGAGCCTGTGCTCTGCAACGGGAGAGGCCACAGCAGTGAGAGGCCTGCGTACCGCAAAAAAA
>RJWK010015854.1:0-35980 GCA_004363435.1 Platanista minor | reverse complement strand
GAACCTAGGGGCAAGACGGGAATAAAGACACAGACCTACTGGAGAATGGACTTGAGGATGTGGGGAGGGGGAAGGGTGAGCTGTGACGAAGTGAGAGAGTGGCATGGACATGTATACACTATCAAACATAAAATAGATAGCTAGTGGGAAGCAGCCGCATAGCACAGGGAGATCAGCTCGGAGCTTTGTGACCACCTGGATGGGTGGGATAGGGAGGGTGGGAGGGAGGGAGACGCAAGAGGGAGGAGATATGGGAACATATGTATATGTATAACTGATTCACTTTGTTATAAAGCAGAAGCTAACACACCGTTGTAAAGCAATTATACTCCAATAAAGATGTAAAAAAAAAAAAAAAAAGAAGAATGTGCAAGGTTTAGAGTATTTTTTAAATTGAGATAGAATTCACATAACATTTACCATTTTAAGATGTACAAACAATTCAGTGGTTTTTAGCATTTTCATTACATTGTACAACCACCAACACTACTTCCAGAACATTCCCATCACCCCAAAAAGAAACTCCATACCTATTAGCAGTCAGGAAAATTCCCCCTATCCCTCTTGACGGCTAATATAGTTCCCATCTCTATGGGTTTGCCTGTTCTGGACATTTCATAGAAATGGGCTCATGCAATATATGGCCTTTTGTGATTGGATTCTTAGCATAATGTTTTTAAGGTTCATTTGTGTATTTAACAGTATACTTCAAACTTTTTTTAGGTTGAATACTATTTCAATTGTATAGACATACCACATTTTGTTTGTCTAATCATCAGTTAATGGACATTTCGGTATCTCCACATTTGGCCAATTTGAATAATGCTGCTGTGAATATTCACTTCCAAGTTTTCATTTGGATATATTTTTTCTTATGATAGACATAGCTGGCATCTCTGTTTTGATTTTATGGAAAATAACTTTAGCATTCCAATATTTGATAAGTTATGACTAATTAACTAATATATAGTTTACATATAACTATAACTGTATATATTTACATATATAACTTTATATGTAACTAATCTTCATCCTTTATTCCTACTTTACTTAGAATTCTTACTAGGAATTGCTGCTCGTAAATTTTACAAAGGACTTTTCTGCACCTATAGATATAATCACTGGCATTTTCTCTTTTAATTTTTTGTTATGAGGTATTATGCTAATAGACATCCTGATGTTGAACTATCCCCACATCTCTCTAAATGAACTCTACTTTGAAATGGTGCAAAATGTTTTTGATGCCCTGTTGACTTTGTCTTCCTAAAACTTCTCAAAATCTGGACAGAGATTAAAATTACATCAACTTGAGAGTGTTTCCCTGATTCCCAATCTCTCCCACCATCCTCTGCGGAGGATGGAGGGACAGCTAAATGTAGAGGTTGCCAATTTCCCCGGGATGGGAACAGGCCTGACTGGTCCTCCCTCCTCAGGAATGACTCTGTTGGCCTGAGACTGGCTTTCAGTACCCTTCATCCCTCCCTTGCTCTCCGCTGTTCTACAGACCTTCTGCCTGACAGACACCTTTGCTGAAGTTACAAAAAAAAGGAGAAGCAGGCAAAATACCTATAACAACACACTTCAGAATTCTCAGGGAGAAGGGTATGCATCTAGAAGAAACAACTTCTGTTGATATTGAATAGATGAAAGAGCTCGAAGAGAACTATAAAAATAATAAATATTATAGTAAGTAAGTCATTAAGAGACCAATAAAAGGCTTTCTGGAACTGAAAAAAAATACATGATTTAAGCTTTTGAGTAGATATACTGAAAAGGACACAGGCATAGCTAAGTACCAGTTTAGATCTGAAAGATCCAATGGAAGAATTAGTCACAATACAGAGCAAACACTCAAAGAGATTGAAAACCTTAACTCAATGTGCCAATCTCTGTATTATTGCTGCTTGTAAAACTGAAGCAACCATGACTAAGACTCACAACCCCATGTCATGTCTCAAAGGATATCAAACCCCATGTAAGATTCTTGAGGTACATCTCAGCTTCAGATGCCTAATAAGGTATTCACAAATAACATAGTTTAGTCAAATATTTTATTTTAAAATCCATTAATGTGATATAAAGTGACTAAAATGAACATTGAAGTATGAGTTAGTAGTTTGTTGGTGATTGTTTGTGTAGAGATGTGTGTGTGTGTGTGTGTGTGTGTGTGTGTGTGTTCCCCGTATTTTGGATTCTTCCTATTGGGAGAAATGACAACTGTCTTCTCCAAAGACTGTAAGCACAAACAGAACTTTCTGCCACTTCTTTGTTGTTCGTCATACAAAGGAGATGCTTTGGTATTTTTTGCAATTGAATTTTTAAGGCTGAATTTCCTTCAAAGTAAATATCTGACTCAAAGGAATGAACAGTTCCATGCTGTAAGCAGGGTTAAACCACTATTTTCAAAAGCTCTGGTCAACATAGAGGGGGAAGCTTGGAGGTAAGGCTAACAAGATAACCTAGGAATGCTTGGGGCAAACCCCCTGAGAAGATCATGATGGACAACGGCTTCGGGAGTTGGGGCAGAAGCCGCAGCAATGACACTGGAAGTCCGTCTTTTTGCTCCATCAAAGTGCATCCTACATCACTCCAGAAAGGCTGTGAAGCAACTGGACCGAGATATACAAAGACCATGGGAAGAAAGCAGAGAAACTGAAACAGAAAACCAGGTCCAACCAAGAAGCAGAAATAAACAAGGAACCCAGGACTGAGCATCACGTGTGGCTCTGAGATTTCTGGCAATTCAAGTAAAAAGTGAAACATAGTGAATGATGTGGTTCTTATTATTTGAAAGGAACAAGTGGACCTATGTTTTTCTTGATACTTAACCATAATCTAACTCTCTCAAATGAGTCCTTATACAGGGGGCAATGAACAGCAAGCATATCAACATGGAGAAATAAGTTATTTCAAGTGGTACTTCGGAAGAGCTGGAATCACAGTCTTCATCAAAGCATTGAAGATTCTTTTATTCTTGAGTTTTTAAAGAAAATTAAATTTACAAGAACTCCTTTCCTCCTCGTTTTGGAAATCAGGTGTTTTTTTTGTTTTGCGTTACGCGGGCCTCTCACTGTTGTGGCCTCTCCCGTTGCGGAGCACAGGCTCCGGACACGCAGGCTCAGCGGCCGTGGCTCACGGGCCCGGCCGCTCCGCGACATGTGGGATCTTCCCGGACCGGGGCAAGAACCCGTGTCCCCTGCATCGGCAGGCAGACTCTCAACCACTGCGCCACCAGGGAAGCCCAATCAGGTTGTTTTTGGTTAAACTGTACCCTCCCCTGCCAAATTCATGTATTGAAATGCTAATCCTCAGGACTTCAGAACGTGACCTTATTTGGAGATAAGGTTTTTCCAGAGTTAATCGAGTTAAAATAAGGTCATTAGTGTGGGCCTTACTCCAACATGACAGCGTCCTGAGAAGAAGGAGAAATTGAACGTAGGCACACACAGGGAGAATGCCACGTGAAGAGGAAGCCAGAGACCACAATGATACTCCTATAAGCCAAGGAATGGATGCCAAAGACGGCCAGCAAACCACCAGAAGAGAACAGATTCTCCCTGATACCCCTGAGGAGGAACCAAGCCTAGTGACACCTTGATCTCAGACTTCCAGCATCCAGACCTGTTAGATGATAAATTTCTGTTGTTTAAGCCACTCAGCTCGTGGCACTTTGTTAAGGCAGCCCCAGCAAACTAATAGACCTGTTGTTATCATTTTTCAGGCCAGGGGATCCTCCAATTCAACTTCACCTGGTGATGAACAGTTCTGATCAGGGCCTGCATAGAAGATTCTAGTGATTTAATTAAAAATAAAATCATTGAGAGAAGAATGCAGTCAGGATACTTCCAAGCATAGTCCACGACTGGGAACATTTTCTCCATAACCAACTTCCCCAGCAGCAACGTGGGTCACATCAGGCCTCCTTCTCCCTTAAAAAGTCCACATTTCTACAATAAAAAAGTTCACATGTTTTCTCTGGTCTTGTCCTACTCTATATTGGTTCCCCTTTATGACAAGAGTCCCGAGACCAGGAAGAACTGGCCTAGGACCAAATGTAAATAAAACTCAAAATCTCTGTCGCTTACCTGATCCCTAATTAGGAGTGGTGAAGCGCTGCACCCTAGCTTTTGCCAGCACAGGTAACAGTGCTGCATGGTCCCAGCAACTCCGTCTATGATTTAGCTGAATTTTGCCAAGTATTCCCTTGGTGTCACATTTATGAGCTGACTCGAGAATATTTTGTTCAAACTTTCTGAAGGCTTACTTTACAGACTTGCTCCAGAACAAGATTCCTGGGGCCCACTGCACAGTATTTTGAGGAGGCCAAAAGGTAAAACTTTGCCTTCTGGTTATTTTCTCCTATCTCTTCTCCTGCCCCTCCTCCACCTGCTGAGATGTCTCCTTTCCTCCAGGGGTTCCCACTTTTCTAATACACAAGTCAGCTACTTACCTATAAGCAAAATTCTCTTGAGCACCTACCATTGTTCTCTACTTTCTTGAGCATGGACCTGATCTCTATGGGGACACTGGCAGTTTCAGAACACCTATGAATGCTTACGTGTGTGTGTGTGTGTGTGTGTGTGTGTGTTCAGGGAGAACTACTTCACTGGCCATGGATTTATAGAATCCAAACATCTTAGCATTGCAAGCAACTTTCTAAATGTCTGATCCAACTCTACACCACCAATCTCTACCCCGATGAAAATTTACATTTGCCGGCTGGTCATATGGTTCTGATTGAATTCTCCCGATGGAAAAGTGAGCTCTGCCTTTCATGTAGCCCATGAAATTTCACAGAGTTCTCATTGTTGGTAGTTCTTTCACCTTCAAGATAAAGCTTCTTTCTTGGCTCCATCCCACTGTATCTCCTCTCCTAGATGCCCCCACTCACATGGGCAGGCACTTACAACAAAGTGAAAGAGAGGGCCAGTAGAAATTCAGATGTAAAACACTTTGTGATTCTCAGTCTTTCAGACAGAAAACACTCCTGATTCTTTCGTCAGATGCACAGGCTATCTTGGTCAAAGTACACCCTCAAATATCAGTAGAACTTGTGGCAGGATGTCATCTTCTCTTTTACCCTCCAGATTGGTATGAAATCCCCTGGCACAGAGCTGGACTGGGCTGGGCAGCTACTACCCAGTCATACGGCTGTGAAAGGCAGAGTCAGAGGAAACAAAAAGTCTATCATCTTCGTGATAGAAAATATAGACACTACCTGCAGATCCCAGAAGTTCTAGATATGCTGTCCACTTGTGAGGCTTTGGAAGACCCAAGGCAGGATCATCAGGCATGAAGGCATGCCACACAGGACGAGGAAAAACTTAGCAGAGAAGACTCCCGTGTCAACCCCGGCAGTGACACAGGAAGAGGGACCTTCAGAGGCTGCTCTTTTGGTACATCGGGGGAATTTCATGTGACTTATTGACTATAAATATTCTTGTATTCCATTTTCAGTTATTTTGACTTATGTACCCATAACACTCTGAGAGAGTTCCTGGTAAGAGGTGCCTGTTCCTTAAATGTGTCAGACATGGCAAGAGTGGCTGGGAGAGGAGCTGTGGACGGGGTTAAGACAGCAAAGGTAGTGCTTTGTGATCCCAACTGCAGAGGAATTGTGGGAAAGGTCTGCTGACTCAGGGAGAGGTTCCAGAGACATCGGGCCCAGAGTCTGAGGATGCTCTGCAGAACTCTGGTTGTCCACAGAACGCACAGTGTTTTACACAATTCCATCACTCTGCAAAGTGTTTCATTGCTCCCTTGAACTTTAACAGAATCATTTTATTTGAAAAACTTGGAAGAAAACAATATTGGGTGTCCTAAGCTTTTTGATAGATGAGAGAATTGAGACGTTAAGTGATTTCTTCCAAGCTACGTAGGGAGATAATAACGGAGGGAAGAATTTCACCCCTGATCCCTTGATCTTTCTGTTTTTGCTTATACACGTGAATGAGGGTGGTAGTTTAACCTCCTGAATTGTCCTGGCAACTGTCCCATTTACTGCCTTTGCTCAATACCATGTGGCTGTGACCAAGGGGACCGCATGCAGGACAGCGTGACCTGCCAGTTCTTGTCCAAAGTGCCTTAGTTTCCCAGCTCCATCCTAGGCCATTCATCCAGAGTTCCATTCATTGAATAATTTGGTCAGGATATTTTTATATTCTCTTCATGAGTGTGAAAATAGACTTTAGATGTTAGAAAATAAAATAAAATTGACTTTAGACGTTAGAGAATAGTATCATGCAAGGTATCATGAATACCCTTGTATTCATGCAAGGGCAAAGGCAGTGTCCAGAATAAGAGTTGAATCCTCCTTGTTCTATTTATATGGGTAAATTATTTAACCACACAGGTTACTTTACCTGTTGGGAATGCCTCCACCTGACTAAATATATATTAGTACATGTTGGCATCAATCGCCATCAACATAATATTAGCCATTATGGGAGCATTACAACATCATCCTACTCACAAATGTGACACAGAGCAGAGTGTCACAGACACCTCAATGCACTGGGTCCTTAAGTCAAAATGGAAAGTTAAAAACCCCTTCTGCAGGCAGCCACTGGCATTACTTCACATTTACATTAGTTTTGCTAATCTAGTCGAATGAACTTTTTCCCTAAGAAAATGTAATAGGAATATTTTATTTGAAAATTTCATGTGGTCAGCAGCTGTCTAAGTCTTAATTCCTGTTTTCAGTAGGGTAAGTGGCAAATGCAACCAGGAAGAAAAAATAGCAGTTTCCCAAGTGCTAGTGAGGGCAGTAGGCAGTGGAAAATTCGTGCAAACCCTTTCCAGGAAAACGTTCCTACAGATCACTGTGTAAGAACTTAAAGGTTGGTGTAAAAAAATAGATCCATATATTTCTTAATGAGATTGAGCAAAGGAGCTGGAAAAGCCTCCCAGGAATCAGAAAACAGAGGCAGATAGAGGGAAAGCAACTTGAGAAAGTTACATAGCAGGAGAGTGATGACATTCAAGGAGCCAGGTCCTGCATCCACAGTCTACTCACCGCCCTACCTTGTACTGCTCCCTGGGGGGCCACTGCACCCATGGAGGTGGGGAGAGCTCCATTATTCCCCTGCTACTGCTCCCCCCACAGAGGTTCATCACAAGCCGAACGACATCCTCTCTTGACCTGCGGTTCCTCTCACCGATACCCGTCTGACCCATCACAAAAGCAAACGTAGGGCCATGTCACAGCTTCCGCCTTTTTTAGTCATAGGAATTCAAGCAGAAGCAGAAGCATAATTTGTATTTACATCCTCCATGATTTAAAGAAGGTGAACTGGCGTAGTAGGAAGAGAAAGTTTGGGGATGGTTGAATGAGGGTTCCTGTCTTCGTTGAGCTATAACTTGGAAAAATCACCCAATCCTTGAGCCTCTTAAACCAGGATAATGATATTTTTCTGACAATTTTTGAAAGAACTAAATGTTATATGTATGGAAAGTTTATCTTGACAGAGTTACTCAATAAATTGGAGCCAGCAGTATATACAGCAGTACAGCCACCAGTATATAAGCAGTATATAACAATATGCAATAATTCCTTTGGTTGCCATGTTTTGAGGCAACATGCACTTTGAGTCAGAAGAAGTGATGGCTCCAGGAGCAGATATAGGACTTAAAAAGAAGTACAACATGCATAGAACACCCATGTCCTCAGTGAGCAGCAGTGCCTGCCCTCCATCTTTGTTGCAGCTGGGTGAAGGATCTAGCTGAGTCTGGTACAGAAGAATCTAGAACCCACTTCATTGGAGGGCTTTACTTTCCTGCTCCCTAGTTTACTCCTTTTAAAAAATATGTGTAAGACCAATGCTTACCTCAAAGGAGCGTTTCCTGTATTAAACAGAATAACGTATGTAAAAGTTCTCTAAATGTAAGGTAGCGCTATTCATAATAAACAGATGGTATATGACTATTTGATGGATAAGATGGCACCTGAAGATGTTGAAAGAGCAGTAAAAAGAGAATAATGTTGAGGGAGATGACTCTAGAGAGAATGCACTAATAAAATGGTTCCAGAAAATTACTACAATTAAATCGTTGGAAAAGTATGATTGCGGAAGTCAGAAAGCCAACTACAGGGGTGTGTTCTCAAAACTAGTCCAGCTGTCTGCCTGGAGCCGGATGGATGGAAGGGATCATAGAGGATGGCATGTGATGGGCTCCTCCCCCTTAACAGAGCAACTGGAAGATTCCCACATTGGCCAGAACCGACTTAGGGTGCCAGCATAAACTGGTGTTGGGAGGCTACCTGGAGAACTGATGTGAAGTGTGGGAAGGCCCTGGTTTTCCCAGACCATGTCCCTACAGCACCAAGCAGCAGAGAGAAAGCCGTCAGGAAGTCCCCCACCCGGCAGATCATGGTTTGGTTTTGTGTTTTACAGGACAGCTTTTTGTTTGTTTTAAGATGCAAGGGTAGGTTAATCTCTCGGGAGGAGAGGAGTAAGAGAGGTCTAATATTTGGGGATGTTTTGTATTTTTTAAGAGGTGGTCAGTGAGCCGCAAGAGGGGTCGCAGGAGAGGCGCGTGAAAACCAAGTTCATTGTTACTCACGGGCTCTAGAGAGACAGAGTCACCGCAAGCCACTGGGGAAACAGCAGGGAACATCGAGGGAGGGGCTTAGCCAAGCAGGTGGGGAGCTGAGAGAGAGAGTGAGGGCCATGGATCAGTGCCTTTATGGGGGTCACGGTGGAGTACACCAGTAAAAGGCATGAGGGAACTTTACTTGTGTACACTAGGTCACAGTCAGGGGAGGGCATGAAGGGGACCTTGTGGCAAGGACTAGCCTTATCACACTGGTGCACCTGGTCACCTGAGCGGGGTGCTCACAGCGTGTTTGTGGGGATATTGGGGTAGCAGGAAAATATGAAGTGGTAACATTTACGACGCAGGGGGTCAGTGGTTTAATCAACATTGTGGTTCCAGCAGCAAGAGAAGTTGTGCACAACCTCCACTGAAACATCTAAGTTAGAGGACAGAAGAGGTGAGCCTGAAAGGAAAAGTCCTTCCCAGGTTAAACTGCATTGTGGGCAGATTATGGGAAAGTTGTAGAGAAATCTAGAACCAAAGATATCCTTAGGAAATGTTTTTCTTTTACACCTTTGTTTGGTCTAAGACGCATGAAAACTGAGAATTTTTGTATATGAATTATAGTAGTGATATAGGTGGCTCAGTTCACAATATGCATTCACTTACACATGTGCACATACCCACCCCCGACACACACACACACACACACACACACACACACACACACTCTACACATCTGAGCAGTGGGTCTTTTGCTTACTGATGAATCCCTAAGGGACTGCTACAGCACTTGGCACAGAACTACTCAATACATACTCAGAAAACTTATGGAATGATTTAATAGATGAATGAATGAATGGGAGAAAGAGATAGATGAATGAATGAATGGGAGAAAGAGAGACAGAGGGAAGGAGGAAAAGACAGAGAGAGACACACACATGGAGACACAGAGAGAGAAATGTTAATCACTGACTCTAGAACTAGGAGTCAGAGGTGTGGAATGTGAGCCAAGCTTCCCCTTCAATGGGTCTTTAGTTTGGCTCAAGAGGAAACTTCAATTCTTTGGAGAAAGGGCGATGTGTGTGTATGAAAGGAGCAACCTGGAGTCAGCATGGCCTTAAACTAGCAACTCCAAGTAAAATCAAAAGGCTACAGAGCCAAAATGTCTATAACATCTTTGTGATGCATTCAATTTTCCTTTAAAAACAAAAACCAGCTCTCTTTTGCAAAACCTACTTGTAACAAATGTACCAAGAAATCTGCCTGTGGAGCGATGGAATGTTGTGTGTGGTTTTAAGCAAGTCGTTTTATGTCCCTATGACACAATTTAGCCATCTGTAAAATCCAGTAAAATCCCCAACTCACACTCCTTACGCATATCCTTGAAATGTTGAGAAATGCAGGCAGTAGCTCTGAAGAAAACTGCCTTGGGAGAAACCTGCAGGACTGTCACTGTGCTACACGTGGCAATAAGGGGCTTTCTCATCATAGACACAATCCAGCTATGCCAGTTAGTGGGTTGAAGCCGCCTCTCCTCCGAGGAATATTTTAAGGAGATAAACAAAAACCACCACTAACTCATCATTAAATCGGGGGTCCCACCTATTAACCCCAAATGAGCTAAATGCCAATAACAAGGCGAGTGGAGAGTGTAGGTCGTTGGCAAAGTCTGTGACTGTGAGTCAGAAGACCTGGGTTTAAGTCCAAGTTGTGTCACTTAGAAGTTGTATGATCCTGGTCAAGTTAATCTCACTTCCCAGTTAATCTGACAAGCACAGTGCATCACATACTAGTCCGTTAATGAATGACAAAATGAAGAGTATCATGCAGATCAAACAAGATAGCGCATGTGCGTATTCTCTGTAACACTTAAAGCACTACATAAATGTATGATTATTACAATTACTAATAATGGACATCCCATCACTTGATTTGTATCCTTGAAGATGGATTGATTGTTTTAATAGGGCCATGTGGGCAGAGATTGAAACTTAACTTGGGGTGCAAGTTGGCTTTTCCTGTTATGCAGGTGTGCCCAGCTAGGAGCTCTGGCAATTGAAGCCAAAAGGGACAATTGCTTGGAGTCCTTCTGTTGTATACCTGTGCGTGTGTCTGGGTGTGAGATGAACCTGACGTGGGGTTATCAATGGGACGTAATGGTAGCACGACTCCTCCCACTGCTCAAGTACATTAAAAAATGAAATCTTTCTTCTTCATGCCTGCTTGGTTTTAACTTTTCCCCCAACCAACTCACTGAGCCAGAAGAAAGGCAGGCATTTTCCACCTTGCTGCCTGATTGGCAGTCTCACATTGGCCTCTTGCACCTTCTCACAAGTTTGGCCACAATGACTAGGCTTCTTCACGCCAAGCAACATCAGTGCTGTTAACACCAGGCAGCAACACAAGCAAAAAGTCTTCTTGTGGTTACAGTGTGACTTCATTTCGCTGACATCTGAGCAGAGAAAACACCAGAGAAGTCTGGACAGTTTCATTATGAGCAAACAGGAAGCAAAGCGAGAGCTGTGGCATGGTCTAGTTTAAGAAGAAGTTGGTGAGTTGCTGTGGATGCCTCGCTGATAGAATTTGCAGAGACCATAAGGATGTACACAAGGTAAAAATATCAACAGAGCGAGTGTGGGAGGGGGCGTGTGGTGTTGGTTGATGGGAGAAAGATAAAGCCTTCAAAATAATGTACCACCCTTTCAACACTCCCTCCATGTCTCACAGTCTCGATTTCCACAGCTTTCACTAATGTCTTTTATCCTAGTCTAATAAAAAGCTGTCAGGTGAAGCTTTTGTTGAAAATTACTGAATATGCACCCCTTTTGGAGACTGTGCCTGGGGACATGGCTGCTCTCCACGCTTTGTCCCCTGTCACTATTTGGAGAGGCCTGTCTGTGAACTTATGAGGGTTTCGAATCTATCATCCACAAACCAGGAAGGACAGGGTCTGACTGCTTTCTGCTGGTTTGGAATTTCACATACAACTGACTCCATAATCCTGATAATTGTGCCTGCCACAAAGATAGAAAACCCAACTGATCAGGGGAAGCAGCTTAGCGTGTCCATCTTTCTCCATGGAATCTGCCAGAGCCCCCCTGAGGTTGGTGCAGGCTGTTCACCTGGGTCCCACGTTCTATCTTCCAGGGAGCCTCCTCTTTTCATGTTCTTTCCACCAACCAAGAGTAAGGCCTGAGGACACTCTACTTCTTTGTTGCATTTTATCCTTTCTGAGCTTTTAACAAAACAAAATCCTGGAAACCATGCTTTTCTAGCATTCAGGGCTAACCCTCAACAAAATAAGAAGGAGTTTTCCATTACACGGCCTTCTCTGGGCTTATGGTTCCTAACTTCCCACACGAGGGGCCAGATTGTCCACTCTGCTTCCTCTCCCGCTTTAGTTAAGCCCCTTTTATGCACACGAAGACAGGCTTTCTCCATCTCGGCACTATTGACATTTGGGGCTGGATAATTCTTGTTGTGGGAGGTTGCCCTGGGCACTGTAAGATGCTTAGCAACATCCCTGGCCTCAACCCATTAGATGCCAGAAGCACCTTCTCTTTCTATATAACAACTAAAAATATCTTTAGACTCTGACAAATGTCCCTTTGGAGACACCATCACCCTAGGTTGATAACTGTTGCACTAAGAGGGACTTCAGCAATGATCCCTTCCCAGAGAATTGCCGATATGCCACAGAGGCTGTCTAATAATGATGGAAGTTCAGGCATTCACCAGCTTAATGATCTTCTTGGTTGACCCTGAAGTCACTTAATGAAGGCAGCCCCTTCCTTCTAGTCCATGGCCTAGCCCATATAGTCATTAGCTGGTTTATCAGAATTATATCATCGAGATGTGTAATAAACCAATCACAAGCTTTTGGCCCCAAGCAGTAGCAGTTTCAGGTGTAAAACCTCCTATTCATTGGACTACTGGGCCAGTGCACTTCCTTAAGATTCTGGAATGACACTCAGCAAGGCAGACGGGTTGCTCTCCATTCCTCAAATGATATATTTTCAAGCTCAGAATATACAGCTATAAAACCCAGCACTTGGGAGCCAGTATCTGTATGCACAGTCTCACACAATTTACAGCCCTAAGCAGAAGGGGATGTCATCAACCGAGGCACATATTCCACACCTCGTTTTCCTGTGGTAGGATTTACACTTTCTTGGAGAATGTTGAGTTGGCAAAGAGTGTCGAAAGTAAAGCAACAAAGACCCGGGGCAGAGGCACAAACTATTCAAGAGTAAAGCCCTATTCCTGTGTGGTTTGTGAATGCTTCAGCAGATTTTGTGCAGTGTAAAATCATTTACCATGGTATGAGGGAGGGTTGCTTTAAATAGAATGAGAAAAAATTACTATTGCAGTAGGGAAGCTGGCTAATGAGCGTTAGCTTGTGGCAGAGTCCTTTTGGCGATCTGGCAAACTCAGGCAACTGACTGAAACTTAATATTAGATCTACCGATTGGGTTGGGTGACTCCAATCACAGCAAACCAGCGAGATGAGCAGAGATCCTGCATCGAGGAACGCTTGTGGAGTTAAGTCAAAGATTCTACCTTCTTTTCTCCTAAAAAAAAAAAAAAAAAAAATTGCCTTCTAATGAAAATAAGAAGGACTTTACCAAAAATTTTTAAGGAGAATTAAATTGATATATTTGGCCAATTGTTTGTGTTAATAGAACATTTATAATCCATTCATTTGGAATTTTAAATTTCCAAGTCTATTAAATTTGTGTAGCAAATCTCCTGATATTTACATTGGTTCCATTGCTAATGATGAAATTTAAAATGTTGAATGATGTGTCCTAAATCTTCAGAGGTTATTAATTTCCAATATGGATTTTAATTTTTTAACTCAACAGTACCTACCACCACTTATTAATATCTGTAAAGACTCATTTTTTCCCCCACTTTGAGGACAGCTCATAGAATCACAAAACTAATCTTGAACCTGGCACTTGACAACTGCAAAGGCACTTCATTCTTCTGGCAACGTGATCTTCCTTCTAAAAATAATTAACTCGTGGTACAATTTTCGCAAATCTATGGCTTTGGGATTAGTGCCTAGGCAACCGAGGTAGAGGCAGCACATTCTTTCTTGGCCATGTGTGCTGCGTATTAATCATACAGACTGGAGTTTACAAGACCCAAACATGATGCCAAAGCCCAACACTTCTTACCAAGAAGGAGAGAAGTACATCATGGAAGACGTACCATCATATGATGTTGCTTGAATTAAAAAAAAAAAAAAAGTAATGTGTTATGTCTGAGAGGAAGTGGTTCTCTAATTTGAGTCTTTGAGGCACGACCATCAGACAGTCCTGCGTGTACCCAGCACACAGCACTATGTTTCCATTCGCTCTTCTCTCAGCAATCCAACTGTGTCAGAGCCTCAATGAATGCAAATGGAAGAAGGTTTGGTCCATAAAACTCCCTCTCAAAATTTCAACAAGTCATGTATTTAGGGCATTTTTTTCTTTTAACGTGTAATAACCAGCGTCATGAATTCGTAGCTGGTTTGTGGGTGAGGTAGTCTGATCAACTTCGTTCTGAGCCTCTCAAATTTTCTTTGTTGCTCAAACATACCCTCCACTTTTGTTCACTGCTATGTCATTAATATACTTTTCTCTCCATTAGTAATCATTAATATACTTTTCTCTCCATTAGTAATCTCCTTCCATGCTAACTCCTTGAGGGATCCCTGTCAGGACTGGAATCAAGCATCAGCTCCACCAGGAATCCATCCATAGCTTCCCAAGGAGTGATTATGGTTCTCCCTCCTCTTGCCCCACCATATTGAGCATATCTCTGTGACGATGCTTCCCATGCTGTGCTGTGATTGCCTGTGGACATTTTTGTCTCCCCCTTTGATCCACAAGCTCTTCTGGGGTAGCACTGTGTCTTACCCAACTCTGTGTCTGCAGCGCCAGGAACATAGTGATCATCTATACATTTCTAAAAAAAGGATGAATGAATGAGTGACAAATGAATGGGCATAATTATCTCACTGACTACTTTCTGCCTGAAGTTGACAAGAATTCCAGTAAGATTTTTCCACCTGTTACAACAGAGGGCAACAGAAAGCCCTTGGCTCTCTTTGTCTTGTGACAAAAGGAGCATAATAAGGAGAAGGATCTCAGTCGGTTAAGAAATGTAATATCTTGGAGCAGGACCTTATGTCCCCACCTCCTCAACTGTAGTTCAACTCTTTTATTTTTCTAGTTTTAAAAAGTTATTATTTTTGGTAGTTTTCCAGGAACGCTTTGAATCAAGCATCACATATCAGAGAAATGATTATCTAACTAGGGAGACAATAGGCAAATACCATCAGAAGGTCACAAAAGTGAAAACTCAAGGCAAATACTAGACATGGTGCCTCTTGATTTAAAGCAGCCTATTTCATGACTGTCCTGACCATTTTATAGATGTCATGGGAATAGTAGTAATTAAATTACAGTGCTCTCTCTTTGAGAGAATCTCAGGAAGATGATTTTGTATCAGACATGCATTTGGTTTTGCTTTTCTTGAAGACACAGTATATCATATAACCATCAGCTTTTCTTCTGCCATTGGCTCCTGTCAGGTTTGGAATCCAACAAGCAGCTCATTTCCAGCAAGTCTTTTGACTAACAATTTACACTTCTGTTTTGGTCTCAGTCCTGCCCAAATTTATCTTTCTACCCTTGTATTTCTTTTTGCTTTTTGACCTACTTCTAATATATGTTATTTTATTAGTTTGTGGCATTTTTTATAAACTGCCATACATGTTTTGAAGTAATGGGGAGAGACCTTCAAGATGGCAGCGGAGTAAGACATGGAGATCACCTCCCTCCCCACAAATACATAAGAAATACATCTACACGTGGAACAATAGCTAGCCGGAAGGGAGTCCAGGAAAAAGTCTGGACCTTCCTAAGAGGCAAGAGACGATTGTTTCCTGGTGTGCGAGGAGAGGGGATTCAGAGCACCGCCTAACTGAGCTCCACAGAAGGGCGCGAGCCGCGGCTATCAGCGCGGACCTCAGAGATGGGCATGAAATGCTAAGGCTGCTGCTGCCGCCACCAAGAAGCCTCTGTGCGAGCACAGGTCACTGTCCACACCGCCCCTCCCGGGGAGCCTGTGCAGCCCGCCACTGCCAGGGTCCCGTGATCCAGGGACAACTTCCCCAGGAGAACGCACAGCGTGCCTCAGGCTGGGGCAACGTCCCGCTGGCCTCTGTGGCCGCAGTCTCGCCCCACATCCATACCCCTCCCTCCCGCCAGCCTGAGTGAGCCAGAACCCCCGAATCAGCTACTCCTTTAACCGCATCCCATCTGAGCGAAGAACAGATGCCCTCAGGCGACCTACACACAGAGGCGGGTCCAAATCCAAAGCTGAACCCCAGGAGCTGTGCGAACAAAGAAGAGAAAAGGAAATCTCTCCCAGCAGCCTCAGGAGCAGCAAATTAAATCCCCACAATCAACTTGATGTACCCTGCATCTGTGGAATATCTGAATAGACAACGAATCCCAAATTGAGGAGGTGGACTTTGGGAGCAACTGTAGACTTGGGGTTTGCTTTCTGCATCTAATTTGTTTCTGGTTTTATGTTTATCTTAGTTTAGTATTTAAAGTTTATTATCATTGGTAGATTTGTTTATTGATTTGTGGCTCTCTTCCTTTTTTTAAATATATATATATATATATATTTTTTTTCCTTTTTCTCTTTTTGTGACTGTGTATGTGTATGTTTCTTTGTGTGATTTTGTCTATATAGCTTCGCTTTTACCATTTGTCCTAGGGTTCTGTCTTTCTTTTTTTTCTTTTTCTTATTGTTAGTGTAGTTTTTAGCACTTGTTATCATTGGTGGATTTGTTTTTTGGTTTGGTTGCTCTCTTCTTTTTTTAATTACTTTTTAATTTTTAATAATTTTTTATTTTAATAACTTTTATTTTATTCTTTCTTTCTTTCTTTTTTTCTCCCGTTTCTTCTGAGCCGTGTGGCTGACAGGGTCTTGGTGCTCCGGCCAGGTGTCAGGCCTGTGCCTCTGACGTGGGATAGCCGAGTTCAGGACGTTGGTCCACCAGAGATCTCCTGGCTCCACGTAATATCAAATGGTGAAAGCTCTCCCGGAGATCTCCATATCAATGCTAAGACCCAGCTCCACTCAACGACCAGCAAGGTACAGTGCTGGACACCCTATGCCAAACAACTAGCAAGACAGGAACACAACCCTACCCATTAGCAGAGAGGCTGCATAAGATCATAATAAGGTCACAGACACCCCAAAACACACCACCAGATGCGGTCCTGCCCACCAGAAAGACAAGATCCAGACTCATCCACCAGAACACAGGCACCAGGAAGCCTACACAACCCACTGAATCAACCTTAGCCATTGGGGTCAGACACCAAAAACAACAGGAACTACGAACCTGCAACCTGAGAAAAGGGGACCCCAAACACAGTAAGTTAAGTAAAATGAGAAGACAGAGAAACACACAGCAGATGAAGGAGCAAAGTGAAAACCCACCAGGCCAAACAAATGAAGAGGAAATAGGCAGTCTTCCTGAAAAAGCTTTCAGAGTAATGACAGTAAAGGTGATCCAAAATCTTGGAAACAGAATGGAGAAAATACAAGAAACGTTTAACAAGGACCTAGAAGAACTAAAGAGCAAACAAACAATGATGAACAACACAATAAATGAAATTTAAAATTCTCTAGAAGGAATCAATAGCAGAATAACTGAGACAGAAGAACGGATAAGTGACCTGGAAGATAAAATAGTGGAAATAACTACTGCAGAGCACAATAAAGATAAAAGAATGAAAAGAATTGCAGACAGTCTCAGAGACCTCCGGGACAACATTAAACACACCAACGTTCAAATTATAGGGGTCTCAGAAGAAGAAGAAAAAAAGAAAGGGACTGAGAAAATATTTGAAGAGATTATAGTTGAAAACTTCCCTAATATGGAAAGGAAATAGTCAATCAAGTCCAGGAAGTGCAGAGAGTTCCATACAGGATAAATCCAAGGAGAAACATGCCAAGACACATATTAATCAAACTATCAAAAATTAAATACAAACAAAAAATATTAAAAGCTGCAAGGGAAAAATAACAACTAACATACAAGGGAATCCCCATAAGGTTAACAGCTGATTTTTCAGCAGAAACTCTGCAAGCCAGAAGGGAGTGATAGGACATATTTAAAGGGATGAAAGGGAAAAACCTAGAACCATGATTACTTTACCCAGCAAGGATCTCATTCAGATTCCATGGAGAAATTAAAATCTTTATAGACAAGCAAAAGCTAAGAGAATTCAGCACCACCGAACCAGCTTTACAACAAATGCTAAAGGAACTTCTCTAGGCAGGAAACACAAGAGAAGGAAAAGACCTACAATAACAAACCCAAAACAACTAAGAAAATGGCAATAGGAACATGCATATGGATAACTACCTTAAATGTAAATGGATTAAATGCTCCAGCCAAAAGACATAGACTGGCTGAATGGATACAAAAACAAGACCCGTATATATGCTGTCTACAAGAGACCCACTTCAGACCTAGGGACACATACAGACTGAAAGTGAGGGGATGGAAAAAGATATTCCATGCAAATGGAAATCAAAAGAAAGCTGGAGTAGCAATTCTCATAGCAGACAAAATAGACTTTAAAATAAATATTATTACAAGAGACAAAGAAGGACACTACATAATGATCAAGGGATCAATCCAAGAAGAAGATATAACAATTGTAAATATTCATGCACCCAACATAGGAGCACCTCAATACATAAGGCAAATGCTAATAGCCATAAAAGAGGAAGTTGACAGTAACACAATCATAGTACGGGACTTTAACACCCCACTTTCACCAATGGACAGATCACCCAAAATGAAAATGAATGAAGTAATGTAGCAGCAATATTAGATACTTATATAAAAACAGAAGCAATAATCAAAATATTTTAAAACTACTATGGCAGGGTCATTGACCAGTCAGAGAGGTGCTATCCATTAACAAAAAGAAATGCCAAACTGGTGCAAGCAACTTTTATCACCTTTGTTGGCAAATAAATTAAATAGCATAGGCTCAGGTGGAAGAGAGAGCACTTGACTGTGATTCAGGGAACCGGGAAAAGCAGCATTAATGAGGGTAAGAAGTACTGAAACAAAAGTCAAAAAGATCCAAGTTGGAAAGCTTGGCTCTGCCTCTTATTCACTCTCTAAGTTTCAGGTTTCTCATATGCAAAAAAAGTAAAAGAATACTTGCCTCGTTCATGGGACTGGTAGAAAAAAAGAAGGCATATGAGTTTTCTGCACAAAATATGTTACTGTATGGAGGTGGAAATGCCGCACCTCATGTGAATATTTGGGAATTTCAGTGAACATTTTCAATGAGTCACACCATTTTCTTCCAGTTCTTTTCACAGCAAGGAAACATGGTCACACATTATAAATGTCTCTACCTTGGTCTCCTTGGATAATCTTGCAGATTGCTGCTGAAATTGTTGAGTTCCTCCATGGAGCAAAGTAGATACACAGGGCTGCCAGGAACTACAACACTGTGCACAGAAGCCTACTCTACAGCGGCCTTGGGATCGGGCCACATGGCCACAGGAGCAGCCAGAAGGGAGGAAAGGGGGGTGAGGCCAAAATTCAAGCCAGGCATTTCAACTTCAGCCCTTAGCTGGTGAGGTCGTTTTCCATGTATTCTTTGTTTCCAGTAGATTCAATGTCTCAAAAACGTTGAACACACAAAATCTGAGCCCATATGATGAGCCATCCAGGTCCATGCAATGGCTCTTGCCATCCTGACAGGGTCACCTGGAGCTGGAATTATTGTGTGCGAATCCAAGAATCAAGGCTGGCTTGAGATTATACTTTGTCCTCTACATCCATGAGCTCTTTGTCCTCAGAGGGAATCGCCCCAGTCTCCAGAGAGATCACTCTATCATGTCTCTGGTGGCTCAGAGACTCTCTGGCCTACAGTCCCAGTTCTGACCTGGACTATCTGTGTGCCTTTGGACTTCAATTTCTTGATATATCAGCTGAGAATAATAAAGAGTCCCGAACTCAGAGCTGTAGCAAAGATTTAATGAGATCATTCACTAAAGCACTTAGCTGCTGCTCATAGAAGCTTCTACATGTGTAAAGTATAATTATTATCTGGGCTCCCACGTGAGAATAATACAGTTTCAAATGTGTTAACATTTCAAAGCTGCTACTAGTTGTTCAGGCTTATTCCCACCTTCTCACAAAAATGCTTTGTTACAGGCACACGTCACACTTGTTTCTTCAGACTTGCTCTGCTTTAATTGCTCTGATTCCTCTGTGTGGAATGCGTGATGTTGGGACATTAATAAGAAATAAGAAATATACTTCATTCCCAGTTCCTGGCACAGAGCTTCCTAAACCCTAGGAATTTCCTGGGTTACAGGGGTGAGAGGAGTAGCTTTTATTATTCGTAAGTCATTTTCAAACATACTATTTATACTATTGAGCTGATTTTTGGAAAGTTCCTAAGTATGAGGAGCTGGTTTCGAGGAAACCAACCACATGATTAGAGTATTGTATCTTTCAGCCTCACCTCCCCCAACTTTCTCAGGAAAGGGAGAGGGTCTGGAAACTGGGTTCAATCACCACTGTATGGCCAATGACTTAATCAATCATGCCTATGTAATGAATCTTCCATAAATACTCTAAACAACAGGGTTTGGAGAGGTTTTGGCTTGGTGAACACATCAAGGTGCTGGGAGGGTGGTGAGCCCAGAGAGGGCATGGAAGTTCTGAGTCCCTTCCCACCTTGTCCTATGCATCTCTTCCATCTGGTTGTTCCTGAGTTGTATCCTTTTATAATAAACTGGTAATCTAGTAAGTAAACTGTTTTCTTGAGTTGTATGACCTATTTTAGCAAATTATCCAACCAGACGATGGGTTGTGGGAACCCCCAATTTATAGCCAGTCAGTCAGAAGTACAAGCAACAATATAAGTCTTAAAATTGGCATCTGAAGTGGGGGGGGGAGTCTCGTGGGACTGAGCCCTTAACCTGCATAGTCTGCACTAACCCAGGCAGTTAGTGTCAGAACTGAGTTAAACTGTAGGACACCCAGTTGCTCTCTGCTGAGAACTGAAGAATCACTTGCTGTGGAAAACCCCACACATCTCGTATCAGAAGTATTGGTGTGAGTGTACAGAAAAACAGTGTGTTTTCTTTTAAATGCCTTTACCAATTTTTACTTCTTACTAGATTCTTCAAGTACCAGTTCAAGCCCATCTTATCCAGGAAATCTTCCAGGTGTGTATTTCTCAGAATGAGATAGGTGTCCATTCCTTTCTGTCTCGTTTTTTACATGAAAATCAAGTCTGCCTCCCACCTGGACTGTGAGCCCTTTGAGGGTAGGGCCTAAGTTCCTCCACTTTACTATCTCCCCCAGCATAACCTAACAGAGAATTGGTGCTCAGTAATTACTGAATGAAATTATAGATAATAAATGAATTTAACGTAGTGGGATACTGGCATTGTGCACAAGCTTATGAGGTGTCTGCTAACATAGAATGATTTCACAGATGCAAGGAAAAATGTCTGATATTCTCAAAAGCTCTTCCACCAGTGAGCTAACACCTTAGAGCTCCACTCATCTATTTTTCTATGTATGAGTCCAACTCTATGCTGGGTCCTGGGATTTTCAAACAAATCAGACCTGACCCCTAATCTGCAACAGCTTTCCTCTGGGCTGACGGTCCTAAACCCCGACTGAGTTCACATGGTGCATGCACAAGAGACCCTTCTCTAAGTATCCTTTATGCCTTTGTAACGTGAATGAAAGACCTCAGATACTTTTTGGCTGGGGAACTGAGGGAGAAAAGAGGAAACACCGGGGGCATCTGCAGAGGGCAGAGGAAATGATACATCACCCACAAGGAAAGGAAACTGCTAGAGGAGGTCAAATCAGAATAAGTCTGCCCAAGACACATGTCTCAAGGAGCTGACCAAAGGATAAGGCTTATCAGTAATTGGACTCAGTGGGAAAGGGATGTCAAAATAAGCATGTTCTAAAAGCAAGAGCCCAGCTTGGGGTCAAATAGACATGAGTTTGAATCTCATCTCTCCACTTAGTAGCTATAAAAACGTGGGCAAATCCTCAAAGCCTCTGAACTTCAGTTTTCTCCTGTATACAATGGAGATGGCCTCATAGTATTTTTTGTGACGATTAAATGAAATATCAAATAACCAGTTAGATTGCATGTACTCGATAAATGTTGTCACCCTTCTCTCCTAAGGTACAAAGCAATCCCAGGGTTCAGATGCACTTCTAATCTACATGTCTCTGCAGGTGGATACTTGTTCTGGAAGCTATTCACATACAAATCAGGAGAAGAGGAGCTACTGGCAAGGCAGAGTCAATCTGCATATCTGCCTCCGGGCAGGACATGACGGGGGCTACTTGGGTCTACACTAGGTAAAGCGGCCTCTTTTGTGAACATGGCTTCTGGAACCAGGATGCAGAGGAGACTTGGATGGATTCCCTTCAGGATGAGCCCAGCCTCTCCTTGCAGAGAGAGCTCCTGGAAGCACCGGCCTGGGCAGCTGAGGGAGGACTGAATGGCGGGGCTGTGCCAGCCCCCTCCCTCCAGCAACTACCACTTGGTGGCCAGAAGCTGGTCCCGCTGCTCTCCTGGAGCCTGGGCTGATGCTGCGGGTAGGCACAGGGGGCAAGAGGTGTGCGTGGGGCAACTGTGCAACTTCAAAGTCTCTGAGAACATCGTTTGGCATAGAGGAGAGTCAGGGGCAACTGGAGCTGTGGGATTTCCAGTTATAAATGGTCCCATTCAGAGCTGTGTGCCCTGTTGCACAACACGGGAACAAGGAGGCATTTGATGGCATTAAAAGGCCTTGAGCTCAGAACAAAGGGACACAACTTTCCCTGTCTTGTCTTCTAAACTTTAAGGCCTCTCCTGTGTGACGGCAGGTTATGAAAACACGCCACAGCTTATCCCACTCTGCCTTGGCAGAAGGCTTGCTTCTGGACACAGACCTGGAGGCAGTGGCCTCCGACCTGGGTTTTCTTAAAGGCTCAAGCATACATTTAATCTGCACAGTGAAGGATCTGGATTAGAGACCCAGTGGCCCTAGAGGGGTGGGATAGGGAGGGTGGGAGGGAGACACAAGAGGGAGGAGGTATGGGGATATATGTATGCATATGGCTGATTCACTTTGTGATACAGCAGAAACTAACACACTCTTGTAAAGCAGTTATACTCCAATAAAGATGTTAAAAAAAAAAAAAGAAAAAAGAATAAAAAGACCCAGTGGCCCAACACAGACATAAGAACTTTCTGAGACTGATCTCTCTCCCTGGTTCTGATATCCAATCCATTAAAAAATCCCCAGTTACTTTTTACACCACTTCCATCTCCATCCCCACTGAGCTGTCTGTCAGTTTACTCCCTCGGTTCTGAAGGGATCTGAGAGGCACAGTCACTGAGACCGTGTCTGGAAGAATATCACAATGGCCGAAATCAGAATGCCATCCTGAACTCAATTTACATTTAACAAGTTATTCCAAGAAGCTGGATGAGCAGGAGCATCTTATATGTACATCTTAGGATTTCTTTCTCAAACTTACCTGTATAAGGAAACAGAAACTCAGAGAAGTTGTTTAAGGTCAAGTACCAGGAAGTGGCAGAGCTGTGGATTCTGGTCCGTCAGCACCATCATGCTATTCTGCTTCAGCCCCTCCCATAGGGTGCTTGCCTTTGCGATAGCCTTTCGTGAAAGCCCTCCTCCTCCAGTGGTGGCCGCGTGGAAGGCAGGAGCTGTGGTGGATAGTGTTAGAATCTCCTGGCAGTGGATTGAAAATATCTTAACACAGAGCCTTTGAAAACTTGATTCTAAAAATAACTCATTTGTTGATACCAAATATATACATATTGATCAATATCTGAGTGTGTTCATTTCTCCAGGCACCAGTTGCACAATCTCCCATTTCTAATTGAGAAACGTCATAAAGCTCAGTAAGTGCACACCTTCAGAAGTACAAGTCTAAGCTGCCACAAAATATATTTTAAAGTGTGAAACATGTAAGTTGCAGGAACACAGTATCCCTGTGCAGAGAGAAAAGGTAGTTACTTGAATGCCAACCCAAAACTGGGAAAATGAAATCTTCACGATGGAAATCTTGTGTTGCTGGTGCACATGTTTGGTCAGAGATGTGAAATTTTAAGGAATCTTCATCTACAGGAATGATGCCAGCTCCTCTCTCCTGTACATCCTCTCGGTCGATTAACCACCAGGCCCCCGGGAACCACAACGTGACCACTATGTGAGGCGCCCTCTTCCCTGAAACAATGAAGTTCTGTCCGATCGTCTTTGGGAGGCATTTACAGCTTCAGGACATTACTCTGTTTTATTGAAAGTACTCAGCGCTGGCTTCTTGGGACATGGCTGGAAGGGGTGTTGAACTGGATTGGGCAATACTAGATGTTCCAGTGGGACACTGAGACATCCTGGGGGGCAGGATGTCAGCGTGGCGGGCACCCAGCAGGGACACGTTTTGAAAGGTGAAGGAGGCATGAGTGTGTTTCACAAAGCCGAGTGTAAGTGAGCTGACCCATTGCTCTGAGGAAGCTGTGTGTCCCGATCTCAAGTTCTTAGTGGGGTCTTCCCCACCTACAGGTTACATGACAGAGAGGAACACAACTGCCAAAGCCGAGACTCTTTGTGTTAATAATGATGAGATGAAATCGCTTCTATTCATCTGGCTGGGTAGAGCCTGGAATGCAGTAGCTGTGCCCGGGGAACCATGTGGAGAGTACAGAGCAATGCTGTCATTCCCAGAACGTGGCAGCCGCCTTGCACAGTAGGCTGGCTCCTCTCCACCCCCAATGTCTAAGGGCAGCAACAGAGAGTTCTTAAAATAATAAACAGCTGGCCGTAGGCTCCCTACACAATCCCCAGAATTCCAGTACAATTAGACTTGATTGAACAGGTTTTAGACCGCAGCACCGGAAACCCAGAGTCTGAAGGCCTCCCACCCACACCCACTGGCTTGGGCACCCATTTAGAATGACTGCCCTGAAGCTTTGTGTCTGGGGGAGGATCTCCCACAAAGCAGACAAGGGCAGGGGGATTCAAAGGTCTTGAGTTGAGCAATCTTGTTTTCCGTCTTTGGAATACACCAATGCAAAGGTGACTAGAGCTCTGAATCCTGTGTGGACATGATTTCATTTCCCCATTTTGGAGGGGGCCCCTCTACCTAGGAGGTAACTCACCAACCTCGCTCCCCTACCTCAGACCTGGAAGTGGGGAGAGCATAGGGTGGAAGGTGAGGAAAGGCAAGAATCTCGATGAGGTTCATAACAAAGACATTTTTAGCAACCCCGTTCTGAACTTCCAGAGTGACTTTGGTGCAGTGGTGACAGCTGTAACTTATCTGCAGCCTGGAAAAGTGGATACAACTGAGGACTGGGAATCAAAGAGACTGAGTTTTGTTTCTGGTTCTGTTAGCTGCAGGTCGTGTGACTCTATTATTTAACTTTTCTGGGCCTCACTTTCCCCATCTCTAAAGTGGGGAGAATAAGAAACCTGTCCTGGAGCCATGCCCATAGTAGGTAACTCATAATTACTCATTTTTAACTGACTACTGGTGCACGACTAGTACCTACCTCCAAGTTGCTGTGAGGATTCACTGAAATGATATCTGTGACCCTTGCCTCATAAATGATAAACATGCACAATTTATGGTGGTGGTGGGATGAACTGGGAGATTGGGATTGACATATATACAATAATATGTATACAATAATAAGAACCTGCTGTATAAAAATAAATTAAAAACAAACAAACAAACAAATAAACAAAAATATTCACAGTCTACACCTCTCCAAGGAGCCCTGAGAAGGCTCCACAAAAATGTGAGGCTTCACAGAACGTGAGGTGCGGAATACTGATTATGTGACATGGTAACAGGTATTCTGTGGGGAAAAGTTTTCATGGGAAAATATTCAGGAAATTGAGTTAAACTAACTTAAATAGGTTTCTGTCCTGTGGGATCTCTCAGGGTGTGTTGTAAATTTCCGAGTGACATAAAAGGCAGCTCTTTTTAAGCTCACCTGACCATTGAACCCCTTTCCACAAGGTTCTCCAAAATCTTGAGTTCTCAAGTGATATATTAAGGGATGCAGTTGGGGAAATAGCTGCTTTAGACATGTCCCCAGGAAGAAGGAGATTTCATGGACCCCGTTCCCTCTCACCCCCACCAAGAAATAAACTCTTTGGTTTCAGGAGCTGTACACATGTTTTCTTCCCTTTGCCAGGCATTTCAAAAGCCTGCAACCACTGCGAATTATTTTTAGGCTGAATTGTCTTTTATCTGTAAAATGGAAATAAATATCTGGAAAGAGGACAGACCAACCGAAGATTTGAGCTCCTAACTCATCAATATCTAGAGTAGCTTCTGGTGATGGAGATTAGCCATACACTTTACCTCCTGAGTGGGAGCTACATCCACAGAGATAAAGGGAAGGATCTGGGGGGCAAAAACAGCCCCCCAACCTCCAGACCAAAGGGATGAGGAGAATGAGCCCTATCGTTTTCTCAGGGTTTGAGAAACTCGGGGAGCCACCAAAGGCCCCTGCAGGAGTCATAGGTATGGACCACAGCAGAAAACAGGAGAGTCCAGAAAACAAAGGACTATCTTCTCCAAAACAGCCCATACCTCCAGGTCAATCCAATGGTACCGAGAACCAGGAGCTGGTGAGAGAACTTCATTCATGTTCATCTGCAATTTGAACGACCAGAGATGTGCATTAGCCGAGGACAGATTTTTGGAACCACTCTGTGAGTGCCAAGTGATATCTGGCATTGGTGTTTCCTCAGCATCCTGGAAAATGAAAACTGGGGAGATGAACTGACTTATCTGGGTGTTGGGGGGCATGTCAGAAAATGGGTCCACTACCTCAAAGAGTGGAGCTTCTTTGCCAGGTTGCTAGGGCAACTCAGTGACAGGTTCATGGGAAACCCCAGAATATTCCCAGCCACACCTGCTTCTGCTCATTGTTCTGCAGCCACCTGACCTGGAAGAGATGCCAGGAAGTTGACCCATCTACACTTGGAGCAAAGAGAAGTCAAAAGATGATTCCCTTTCTTGCTGTCTTAAAAATCCTGTTCTAAAAGTTCTCCGGTCTCTAGGATAAACGACCTCTTTCTATATTATAATCCAGTTCATTTTTAATTACTCTCCCACCAAATTCATTTGAGTTAATTAAAATCCTACCCAAATCATTAGAGTAAAAGTGAGACTAAATTAAAACCTAAGGTGCAAAACGAGACTGAGTTAGCAATTGTTTTCACTGGAAAGATGCCTAATTTCCATCGGTCATGGGGGAGGGTTAAATGGGAGAGAGAAATAGCACGGCCTGGTGAGGAAACATAGAAATAAAAACCCTTAAGTGAGGGTCTGAGACTTTGGATGCAAAAGTTGGCCCCTACTTTATACAGTCACTGTAAGTCCCTCTCTTTTTACTTTCTTGGTTCTTCTGTAAAAGAGGTATTGGGTTGGGGCCATTTGGGTTCAGCATTCTAGAACCGGGATGGGGGAGAATGTTTCCTAACAGTGATTTCTGGATGTGTTTTTCTTTCTGTTTCTGTAGGTCAGGAAGAAACCAGTGATGTGAACTCCCCCAGCGAACCCCTGAGAAAGAGCGTCTGCATCCACACAAGTCTAAGATGCAATCAGTATAGAAATTTCCACCTTTACTGACATTCCTTATCTTCTGTCATCTGCATGGTGACTGTGAAAAATGCTCTCAGTGGGTGTCTCTGATTCATTTTTGTGATGGTCCCACGATGTCTGAAGAAGTTAAAGTTTAAACTATCTCCCTTCCCATTGGCCTTTATAGCTCTGTGGATTCTGCCAGTAACTGGGCTGATTCCTAAGGCTTGAGCTTTCTAGAAAGGAAAATGGCCTGACCAGGGTAAATGGCTGTATTTGCTGAGGAGAAAACTCACGGAGCTTTTAAATGGTTCTCTTATACAGCAGCAATAAATGCGAACCAGTCTATCAATGCCTCCATTTTCAGAGGGTGTTATGAAGATCTCTATCTAGGAATAAACTTCCTCAAAGATAAAACAACAGGCTCAAGCTTCGGAGACAATAGTAATATTGTCTTGGCAGTTTGAGAAGCTGCTCCTAAAGGCACTTAGAGGACTCTTCCCATTGATCTGACAATTTATGTATTGTTCAGGAACTAGCTCCAAGCAAAGTCGGGGAGGAGTCAGTATTTGAGGGCCTTTAAAACATTAAAGTCGAACTGCAGCCTCCAGAGGATAGAGCGAATTTTTTTTTTTTTTTTTTTTTTTTTATATGATGCGTTGTGACTGCCACACAGGCCAGGATGCAGGGTGCTTCCTGACTCTCAGTCCCAGTTTCAAAGGTATCTGGAGCGCCTGCAAGTGTGCGTTTGTGTGCAGCACGCATGTGTATAGGCGCTGTCCTGTAGTGGCTCATGTGTCTGTGCCGGTGTGTGTGTGTCTGTGTGCAGTGTGCCTGGCTGTGAGCATGGATTGGGGGGCGGGGAGCTGGCAGTGCTAGTTTTTGGTGCAAAAGAGGCGAATGCCAGCACTTAAGGGTACTGGGATGTACACACAGGCACAGCTGTGAGTGTGCAGGTACCTACGCGCAAGCTCACTTACAGAAAATGTGTCTTGCGGGTGATGAAGTGGGCTTTTGCAGAAATGTGTGACTGTGGCCTATAGCCCACAGAATCATCATCAGCCTTCGCATTCAACTCAGTGAAGACACCTCTGGTCCAGCCCAAACCCCAGTGGCTCTCAGACTTGTCCATTCACTGCAGAGTTTTCCCAAATGCCTACTGTATGCCAAGTCCTACGTCAGACACTGTAATAAAGGTGAAAAGAAGGAGAGAACACGAGGCTTATGTCCTCAAAGAAGTCACCACATAACATGAAAGATGCGGTGTGTATGTTTGAAAGGTAGAACACGCCTGAGCAGAAGGGAGCCTGGTCCAGTCAGTGTTATCTGATTGTGGTGCTCAAATACCTGTCTGTTACCTCATCCAAGGGTGTCTTTATTTTTTTTTTAATTTTTATTGGAGTATAGTTGCTTTACAATGTTGTGTTAGTTTCTACTCTACAGCAAAGTGAATCAGCTATGCGTATACATATATCCCCCTTTTTTTGGATTTCCTTCCCATTTAGGTCACCACAGAGCATTAAGTAGAGTTCCCTGTGCCATACAGTAGGTTCTCATTAGTTATCTATTTTATACATAGTATCAATGGTGTATGTATGTCAATCCCAATCTCCCAGTTGTCTTTAACTATAAAATTTATGAAGGCAACAAACAGGAATATTTCCAACACACTGAGTGAATTCTCTGAAAGGTAACTGAGGTTCTTTTATATGTACAGTTACTTTAGACTTTGTCTTGTAAGACAAACTATAAATAATATATTTACCAGTTAGAAGCGTGAGAGGGGCTTTTGATTTTTTCTCAGTAAGGAACTGACAAGGATGTTGTAAGCATTCAGTAAACGATGACAGGGATGATGATGAGGAGGAGGTTAGTACAACAAGATTAATGATAGATGCTAAGTTCTTAAATAATCTGGGTGTTGTGGGAAGTGATTTACGTAGATTTACAAGATGAATTTGGATCGCATCTAAGTGCAGTGGGGAACTCTGATGAGAGCTCTGATGAAGGAGAAGTCTGAAAGGAGACCCAGCAGAGAACTGGCAGAAAGAGCGGTGGGTGTGTGGACGCGGCTTTTTCCCACAGGAACTTAGAGCCCCCCAGGGAGTCTAAGCCTTTCCTTGAGCCTCAGTGCTCTGTTCTTAATTGTGTGAGAGGAGGTCACTCCTCAAGGATTGTTAGTCATCCTTGTGGCCAAGACAGCTATTCAATCACCAGCCATCCTACTCCCAGACCACTGCTTTAGAAAAACTTGTCCTGAAACACAAACCCCACTGTCTTATATAGGCTTCCCTAGGGGACAGCTTTCCGAGGAAGCACAGATTATAAATTGGCCACAGTATCTTCATCAGTATCCACGCTGACAACCACACTAATATCCACACTATGTTTCCTCAGATTTGTAGGGGTCTCTCTAGTTGATGTGGAGCACTTTCACATCCACAGTTTGATTAATCTGAACAACAGTCACCCTTTGGAGTAGGCAGAATTAGTCAATCCAAGAGCATCACAGGGCAGATTAACCTAGGTGAAAAGAGTAAAATTACTTACTAGTAATTACCAAAACATCTACGTATTAGAAGTCATCTACTGTTTAGGACTGGCCCAAAAGCCAACACGTGATAACACATTGTTATCGTCTACATTACGGGAGCACTCAGTCCCTTGACTGTTGGGCATGTAGCCTCTGGAGCAGACCATCACTCTGAACTGCCTTGCTCAAGCAGAGAGTAGCTAAGCTGGGGGCTAGGGATGCTTGTGCCAAGAGCCAAGGCCATGGGAGGGTCTATTCTAATACTCAGTCAAGGGAGCGGTCACTAAGAACCGAACTGTAATAACAGTAACCTTCAGTTACTTTCGTCAAGATATTTATATATCATTAATGTCCTGAAATTACTAGACTTATTTTTATATCACTTCTGGATAAAATGAGGCGAAAAGAGTTGTGTTTTTTGTTTGTTTGTTTGTTTTTAACAATTCCAGGTTTTCCTGTATCCCAGGGACATGTTTCTGAGTAGGAGTGTGAATGCTCAAGGACCTAGACTTGTGACCTGGAAAGGAATTTAAGATGAATCCAGAGTGTCCCAGGTAGACTAAGCTGCATTTCTGAGGTTGTCAATGATGCTGTGCAGGCCTCTGGACTGAAGGTGCTGCCGACTGTTGTGTGTTATATGTAGTTATATGTGTGTTATATGTAGTTCAGCTAGTGAGTTGAAATTGTGCTAGGCAAATAAATTAAATCAAGTTGATGCTCACTTCTTTGACTATCTAGATACTTTTAAAAAATGTAATCCTGGCTGATTTCTTAGGGAATGTCATACAGGGAAAAATAATTAAGCCACTTCCATTTCTACCCACTGAATATTAATACATTTCCCTTCTTTTGGAGGTCATAGCTCGGCCTATTTCTGCTTTGCAGTCCTCTCACCATCTTCCTGGCACAAGGTGATTTTCAGCTTGTCCTTTGTTTTGGCCAACCAAGGACAAGATTACCCTCATCCCAAGTTGCTTGATCTCCTCTGCAGTGGAAAGCCACTGGATTTTCGTGAGCAAGGGAGGGGCATGGAGAAGGAGATATTTAACTCTGTAACTCTAAGCTGCTGGGTGCAGAATCAGAATATTACCTATTAAAAAATACCTCTAAATAATAATTATGGAGGAGGGAGGGCGATGTGTACAAAGAACTTTGGCTAAGAGTCAGCAGATAAAGAATATCTGATCTTCTAAATCTCATTTCTCTGGCACCGATTCACTGAGTTACTCTGGGCAGGTTACAACCTCTCTCTGGGCCTCTAAGTTTTCCATGTATAAAATAAAGCTTTCTAAATATCCATCCAGGCTTGGAATACTATGGTGTGAACACTATGGTGTTCACACTCTTTTCCCAATTTGTAGTGTATGATAAAATGACTTTTCTGTTTCATGGTTTCTTCCGCTGTCTATCGTCAAAGAAGAGACAAGGCATTGTGGGAAGCCCCAGGAAGCTCATGGAACTTCTCGCTAAAAGAAGCAGCAACATCCAATGCAAACAGAAATCTGCATCTTAGGATCTTTCATGTTAAATGGGATTGGAGAACCTGACCAAAGTAGGAAGGGAGGTCATTGAGTCCATGGTCAGGAGGAAAACAATGAAGCAGTTACAAATATATCCACTCTCTACCACAACCCTCCCCCTAAAATCAATCATTGAACTAAAGGAATACACATGCAACTTTTAAAACTTAGGTATCATAAATGATGCCCATAACTTAAAGGATACATCATATATATTCCATTTGGGACATTAGAAATCATTAAGATAAATCTTCTTGTTTTATAAGGTTTTGAATATCCTTAAGGGAAAACTTCTTGTTTGTCTTGGTGAAGCACTGCTGAGGTTTATTCACGGCTCAGAGATGAGGAAGAATATCTCTATCCCATCCAATGATTTACAAGGCTGACTTGAACATTTCCAAATGAGATTTTTTTTTTTTAAGAAATTTTGCCAGTTTATTTTTTTTTCATCTCCCTCTTGGTAGCAACCGAGGTTCTGAATTCAGTGAATATATGTTAGACACTGTTTACTTGAACTTTCTAAAACAAACTGTTCATCTTGGGTGTAACAGAAATGCTCTCTTTTTTATATTACTGTTCCCATGCCTTTCTGCAGAGACTCGCCAATACAAACACCCACTTACAGGGCTGCGCTCCACCACTGTATGCTCTTTGGTGAGTCTGCCATTGGACTTCAGTCAATAAATTTGCATTTAGTGCTTAATTTGTTCAGTATGCCTTACTAATTTGGCAATATTTATTTTGGCCCAGAAAGCATAAGGCAGCTAAATTCTTTTGGTTTGTTTGGTGTGGGGTTTTTTTTTTTTCATTTTCATAAAAGGATTTGAGATATGAAAAAGTTCCAATGTCATGGACAGGACTGGTTTCCTGTTTATGAGTCACCATAAATATGAAAGGTGCTGGGTGATATTTCTCAGCTGAGAGAGTCCATACAGCCCTGTGTGGAGAGCAAATCCTCAAGCAGGGTGGTCTTGAGGTGACTTGCTGACCTTGTATAATGTCAAGAGGAATTATTGTTAAACTACAGTAGCCAGATCTCTCTCTCTCACACACACACACACACACACACACACACACACACACACACACACAACGTTAATGGTTTTCTCACCCTTATTATTATAGGGACAAGAGTTTTATTGTAATATCTTGTGTTCTCAAAATCAACCTTCATCTTTCAGAAAAAACTGGCAGAAAGTGCATTCATGTCTGTCTCTTTTTTGTTTGTTTGTTTGGCCTGTGTGTCCTTGCACAAGTCTCCTCCACAGAAACAAATCCTCCTATACAACACCGCGCCCAGAAAATTCTTCCATTAGATATGGGACTGCAGTCCTGTGGCCCCTTCTTTTTCCCTCACGGGAATGCTGCAGCTTGCTGGGCACTTACACAGGCCTTGAAGTGTCCATATTAAATAATCTCTGAGAACACAGTAGTTACCAGACTCTGACCTTCCTAAGATCAATGAGATCAGGGAAAACTGGCCCCCACGGTCTGAGTTTGACATTGTTTGCTGGAACATAGTGGGCAAACAGAATGCTCCCTAGAGAGGAGGCTGTTCTCACTCAAAGAGAGGTAGCTTTAATGACTGACATCTTGTGAAAGTCTCGGCAGAATTGGGCTTACGGCGGCATCAGGCTACGTATCCATCCATCTCAGCTCTGGTCTCTTCCAACTCCCAACCCACAAACACTCAGAAGTTGGTCTGAGATATTAAGACTGTACTTTTCGCAAAATGAATCAACTTGAGTCATGAATAGCAGTGCTATCAAGGCTGATATTTCTCTTCACACAAATAAGACACTGCCCATGAAATTCTGAAACCCTTTCCAGATCGTTCAACCCACTTCCTGAACACGTCATGGTTTTTGTTTTTAGTACAGCTGATAGATTTGCCAAGCTATTCCATCAGCTCTGAATGCCCTCTCTAGCCTTCACATAAAAACTCATACATACCCTCCAGGAGTCAGTTTCAATGTAACCACTTCAGTGATGTTTTTGCCAACTTCCCAGGCAGAAAGTTCTTTCCTCTGTTTCCCTTGGTCTTTGTACTTTCATTTGTTCTTTTTCTCCTGCATGCCTTATTTCATTTATTCAAATAGTATATATTTGTATGCCATCTGTATGCCAAACACCATGCAAGCCACTTTTCCCAGAATATTGCAATGTTTGTCTATGAAAATTGTCTCTCTAACAAAACAGTAGGGCTTATGAAGTCAGGAAATTGGTCATTTAGATCTTAAAACCCCAAATGCCCAAAGCAGGTTAAATGGTTACCTTACTCAGAAATTGTATTTACAATAAACAAATAAATGCACTGCATTCCGTAGGTTCAACCCAAACTGATCATTGTTTATTTGATAATTGTTTACCTACCTACTAGATAACTAGCCATAGTAAGCCTAAGTAGTTGTGCTTCCAAGTACCAGCCTTGAATGCAGGAAGCATCGGATATTTCAAGTTATATGTCTGGGAAAAGTCAGTGTCTCAATTTCTTTATTTATAAACAGAAAAAAAACGCTTACACTGTTAATATGAGAAATAAATAAAATAAAATGTGAAATGTATTTTGCACTTATGCCAATGTTCTATGAGTAGTAGCCATCAGTCTTAATGATCAGGATAGTCAGGAATCATGTCAAAAATAGCATTATTAACTTTTAGAACACCACATAGGGAAAAATGTAGAAACAGTGCCAAGGCTGAGTTGAGTGTCTCAAATGTAACACATGAAGTCCATCCCGTGTGTCAACAAAGACGACTGTAGGGTCAGCTCAAAGAATCAAGAGGACGTCACTATCATTCAGTTACTCAGATACAAAACCCCTTGCAAATGTGAGGCTGAAAAGTGACCAAGATACCCAAAAGAAGTTCTAGGGTATACAGTGCCCCGATCAACTCTAATTCACTCATGTCAATAACAAGCACATGTGAAGTGGCCAAGTCCTTGCATTTTTTAAGGCACTGTTTTAGGATGACTTCAAGGACTGGGCATCTTCTCCCAGAGCATGGACTGGCATCTTGGCAGTAAGAGTGAGATTTTTGCTGCGAAAATAGGCATAAATAGAACTGTCCTAGGCAAAGTGAAATGTACGTTTACCCCCTTATAAATTAATTTAAAGATATATATTTTATTAAAGAAGTATTTTAAACATAGTGGTGAAATGATGTGGTGTAAGCCTCTAGAATTTCACTCTTAACTGCTGTGTAGGGAATGGATTGGAGGTTAGTGAAATCAGGATGCAGGGAAAGCACTAAGGAGCAGGTCTATTGCAACAGACCAGGTAAGCGAGGGTGATGTTGTAGACTAGGATGACTGCACTGGTTGAGAGACTCTATAGACTAGTGGGGAAAACAGAGCTACACTGACATTTTAAGTATAATTTAATGAAAGCCTTGCTTCACAGTAGATACTTATAAATGTTTATATATTCATCAATTTCTTTATTCAACAAATATTTGAGCTGTATTATGAACCAAGAATTGTCTTGAATACTAAAACACCTACCTTCCCCAATCTTCACACCTAACCATGAGTATAATATAAAGAAGGCAGATATAAAGATTTACATATATATGGATATATATGGATATATATATATATATATATATATATATATATATATATATATATATATATATATATATATATATATATATACACACACACACAAACACACACACACACACACATAATATTGTGAGAGCTTATTATGGGAATATTTAATGAATGAAGTAAGTATTAACCACAATAAATGAAAGAACTGTAAGATAATGCTGTTTGAGGAGTCAGGAATTACATGAGAAGATAACTGAAGAGGATCTTAAACAATGCTTTAGAGTTTTTGAAGTGAGGAGTGGAATTGGTGAGACAACACTCTTTCCATGCCAGAGGAGAGTATTAGCAAACAACAGAGGCATGGATAACCTGGTGTGTCTGCAGAATGAAAAAGAGTTTACTCTTGCTAAGTCCTTAGATACTGAGTAGAAAAATTAAAATCAGTAGAGTAAAAAATTGTTAGTCCGTCTTGTGGATGATGAAATTTTAAATGACCCTACTTTCCTAAGTCTTAAAGTTCACTACTTGAATTACACAATTTTTACAAATGTCAAGCTATTAACGAACACTGATCTGGAGGCCTTGAAACCTATACAATTAGTAAAGATATAGTAGAGCTGAAGAATCTGAAGAGCTTAATTAGTAAGTTTAATCAAACAGGGATATATAGAATACTGAACACACCAAACAATAATATATATTCTTTTCAAGCACATATACTTAACAGGTATATGTGGTAGGCAGACTTTTAAGACGGCTCCCAAGAGCCTGGCACCTGGCATACACACTGCTTCTCCCAGTTATTCAATCAAACACTGATCTATGTACCACTGTAAAAGGATTTTACAGATGTAATTAAGATCTCAAATCAGTTGACCTTAAGATGGGGAAATTATCCAAGCAATCCCACTACTGGGCATATACCCTAAGAAAACCATAATTCAAAAAGAGTCATGTACCAAAATGTTCATTGCAGCTCTATTTACAATAGCCAGGAGATGGAAGCAACCTAAGTGTCCATCATCGGATGAATGGATAAAGAAGATGTGGCACATATATACAATGGAATATTACTCAGCCATAAAAAGAAACGAAATGGAGTTATTTGTAGTGAGGTGGATGGACCT
>RJWK010015853.1:0-35971 GCA_004363435.1 Platanista minor | reverse complement strand
TTGTGGCTCGCGGGCTCTAGATCACAGGCTCAGTAGTTGTGGCGCACGGGCTTCGTTGCTCCGTGGCATGTGGGATCTTCCAGGACCAGGGCTCGAACCCGTGACCCCTGCATTGGTGGGGGGGGGTATATTCTTAACCACTGCACCACCAGGGAAGTCCTGTACGTATATTTCTTACTGCAGAAGTCATAGGAGACTGAGGGTCCGTCTTCATCGAGTCCTTCTGGAAAGCAAAGAAGAGAACCTCAAGCTTCTAATTTGTCAGAAAGGGTTTAGATATTTAACATGAAATAGCAGTAGCCTTTCCTTTAATTAAATGCCACGCAGCATTGGCTGTGGGATCAATGGTATTGAAGGGAAAACAGTGTAATGAGACCTTGTGAAGTGACTGGCAGATGACTGGGGTTCTCTGTCAAGGGTTGGGGTGTGGGTGAAGGGCTGGTCATAGGACGGGCAGAAGAGTGCACGGCGCTTTCCCTGCTGTAGACTTTGAAACACCAGAGTTTTCCCCAAAGCACTGTGGGTGTACGTCTTGATTTCCCGTTAGTAGGGAATGGATATAACTCTCATTTAGTCAGTTCCCTATTATTAGACATTTAGATCGTCTCTTTTTCTTTTAACATATAAATAACGCCACAGCGACCATCTTTATGCATACGTATTTGTTTACATTTTGGAATGTTTCTTTGGGACAGATTCCCAGAAATGAAATGACTGGCTCAGAGGGAGTGAGCATTTTCAGCAAGGCTGGATGTGAGCTGGAGGTCTCTGTCTCCATGACGTCGAGTCGTAAACCTGCCCTCAGCCCTGTGTACTTGGTGCAGGATGAAGCGTTCCCTGGGCTCCCGTGGCTGCCCGGGTGCACGCGCAGGGCTCCCTGGGCGTCTCTGGGTCGTGGCGTCCTCAGAGTGGGCGCCTTGGTCTTGGGTCTGTCTGCGGGCCTCTCCAGCCATGAACACGCCTGGAGCAGCACATCCAGCTGAGCGGGCCTTTGCCGGGTTTTTAGTTCCTGTAATGAAGGTTGGGGGTCCCTGGGAGGGCTCTCATTGCTCCACACCATCCTGTCATCTCGGGGGTGGGGGGCCCTTCCAAATCCAAGCCCCTCCTTCCCCGTGCAGCGCCATTCAGCCTCCTCAGCTCTGATCAAAACTCTGCACACCAAGGTCCATCATAATGTTCCCTGAAACAAAGGGCCCCCCCTTGCCTGGATCCTCCCGCCTTAGAAGGCAGTTAGGGTTATAAACCCTTTAAAAAATTCCTTATCCAGGACTTTTGGAAAACGTCTTTACTGAGATATAATCCACATACCATACAATTCACCATTTAAGTGTCCAACTCTGGTTTTTAGTATGTTTGTAGGGTTGTGTAGCTGTCACTGTAGTACATTTCAGAGCTCAAAGAGAGACCCTGGGCCTGTTAAGCGGTCACTCCCCATCCTGCAGCCTCCCTCCCCTCAGCCCTAGGCATCCACTAATCTTCGATCTCTGTGGATTTGCCTATTCTGGACATTTCACACAATGGAATCATACACTATGTGGTCTTTTGAGAATGGCTTCTTTCACTTAGTGAAATGTTTCCAGGCTTCATCCATGTTGTAGCGTCTATCCTTTGGACATTTTTGGGCCAAATAATCTTCCACTGTATGGATGGGCCACGTGTTATTTATCCATTCATCGGTTGATGGGTATTTGGAGTGTTTCCAGTTTCTGGCTGTTGTAAGTAACGCTGCCATGAACACTCGTGTACGTACGTGTTTTTATGTGGATATGTTTTCATCTGGGTGAAATACCTAGGAGTGTGGAATTGCTGAGTCACGTGGTAACTCAGTTTAACTTTTTAAGGAACTGCCAGCCTGTTTTCCAAAGGGGCTGTAGCATTCTACACTCCCCTCCGAGGGCTCCAGTTTTTCTTTTTTCTTTTTCTTTAATTTTAATTTTATTGGAGTATAGTTGATTGACAATGTTGTGTTAGTTTCAGGTGTACGGCGAAGTGGTTCAGTTACACATATGCATCTATTCATTCTTTCTTAGACTTTTTTCTCATATAGGTTATCACAGAAGCTCCAGTTTTTTTTCTACATGGTTTATTCTAGCCATCCGAGTGGGTGTGAAGTGGCATCTGGTTGTGGTTTCGATTTCCCTGACGGCTAATGAGTTTGAGCATCTTTTCATGTGCTTATTGGCCATTTGTATCTCTTCTCTGAAGACATATCTGTTAAGATCCTTTGGCGTATTTTTAACTGGGTTGTTTGTCTTTTTATCACTGACGTCCAGGTCTCTCTCTGACACGGCCCATTTTTTTCTAGTTGATTTGCCGCGAGGACCAGGCTGAACAGAGGGATCAGCGGGGAAGCTGACTTTGGCCGGTTGGGCTGTTTCCTGTGGCAGCTGGTACGGGCCAGGTGGAGGTGGCCTCGAACTTTCCAGGGGGGAGGGCCAAGGAGAGGCAGGACACCTACCGTGGAGGGTAGAGCGGTTTTCCTGTCATTGCTGGCAAAGTGACTTCTGTTTCAGTAGGGTTTGTCTTCCCCTCTATGGGCAAAGCGGGTATATCCGTGGAGGGAAGAGGAAAGAAGGCTCCTGCTTGTGATACCAGCAAGTAACTGTGTTAAGCAAAATCAAGCAACACAAAAACAAATGACGAGGAAAAAAAATAAGGTCGCTAGCTTCCTCTTTGGTTCGCGTATGCGCAGTCCTGTGTGTCCGTTCTGATGATGACGTGGCCAGCTTCATCTAGTGAATAAAATGCTTCCTGGAGATTCGTTCCAAAACGGTGTGGGGGAGCAATTTCCCAGAGCACCTGTGAATTAAGCAGTGAGCAGGAGAGGCGTGATTTGGCTGTCTCGTAAAGCACATGAATGGTTTGTGCGGCGGTCAGTGGGGTTACAGTGCGTGGTACAAGGGGCAAGGGGGCTGTGAGCCTTGGTTTCCTTCGTGGGGACGTTGAGAGCAGCTGCTGTGAGCAGCTCTTTTTGGTGGAGGGACATTTGAAAGCAGGCAGTAAACTTAATTTTTAGGAACGTGGTTGATCTCATGTAGAATGACTTAGCAGTTAGTTGCAGCACAGTTTCTACAATAGAACGCATGTCCGTCTTTTCATTCTTTTAAAAACATTTCTCTTTCCGGGCTGTGAAATGCAGTGGGGCAGCCGGAGTCTGGAGCTCGGAAGGCCTCGCCGTGTGTTTTCTCGCCGGTGGCTTCAGGTCTTTCTGTCTGTGAGCAAAGGAAACGGCGGGAAATTCTGGCGGTGGGTGTGGCCCTCTCCCCCGTTTTCAGGACTCTCAGGACTGTGGGAGCGGGTGGTCCAGCTTCTCTCGTGTGGTCATTAAATCCTTTCTGGTGAAGTCGCAGCCTCAGGCACAGCTCCTGCTGGGGAGGTGTCCCTGGGTGAGGCCAGTGGTGCCCCTGCTCTGTGGTCAGGAGCGAAGGGGAGACCTCCCCGCTCAGAACCCGCTCAAGGCCCAGGAATGTGTATCTGCCCCTCCACCTGTGATTCCTGTCCTGGTTGGGAGTTAGTTACAGCCCCATAAGTCAGGTTAGGTAATTTTATACAAATTAAAAGCATTGCTGGGCTTCCCTGTTGGCGCAGTGGTTAAGAATCTGCCTGCCAGTGCAGGGGACACAGGTTCGAGCCCTGGTCCGGGAAGATCCCACGTGCCGTGGAGCAACTAAGCCCGTGCGCCACGACTACTGAGCCTGCGCTCTAGAGCCCGTGAGCCACAACTGCTGAAGCTGCGTGCCTAGAGCCCGTGCTCCACAACAAGAGAAGCCACTGCAACGAGAAGCCCGTGCACTGCAACGAAAGACCCAACGCAGCCAAAAATAAATAAATAAAATAAAATAGATTTTAAAAAATAATAATGAATAAATGAAAGCATTGCTGTCCTTCACGTGGTCGGCCCTGACTGTGTCCCTCCAGGTTTTCTTTTAGGGCCGCACCTGGACCCTGCTGCCCCCAGCCTGCAGGCCTTGGTTCAGATGCTCCCTGTGGGGGAAGGCCTTTCCCTCTGTCTGTCTGTCTGTCTGGTGGACCTCACCCCACCTTTCAAGTGGCCTCGCTGTGCAAAGCCTTTCCTGGCCTGGCATCTAGACTGTGCAGGACTCGCCTCAGGTCCTGAGCCCTGGCTGCCTCTCCTCACCCCCGTATTCCCCTCTCCCTGGGCTCAACTCTGTGTCCCCAAGAGGAGTGTTTGTCCATTTCTGCCGGTTCTGATGCCTCTAAACGCACACGCCTTCCCTGTCTGGAGGAAAACCCTTTAGATAAAAGAAAAAGTTATAGCTAGAGAAGTTATTTTGCGAAAGCTTCGTTATGTGAATTGCAGCACTTAAGGGTCATCAAGATGAGAACCCCGGAACACTGAGAAGAGCTGCCAAGCAGTTGGGCATCCTTGCCGCTCATCTCCTCCTCAGATGCCAAATGGACTGAAGCTGGCCCCTGAGGGCTCAGAGAGTGCAGCCCTCACCATCCCCGACTGCAATTTGGGCCCCAGGGTCCCGCAGAAACACCTTCCAGAAGGATCCCTTAGCTCCATCACCCTCCTAGCTCTGTCTGTGGAAGGGAAGCCGTGTGCCAGTTTGCCAAAGGCCAGGCAGGAACGGGACAGGCGTCTTTCTCAGGCCTGCTGCACTTTTTCCTCTCCCGTCCAGGCTTCCCCTTTACACAGAGTGGCGAGGGCCACCGTATGACACATCACTGACGTGTCGGTGGCTAGGAAGTTTTTCCATTTCTCCGTATTTTCACCTGAGAAGACAAGCAGGCTTCCCTGGAAAGTCACCTCCTTGACTGAAAGCCTGAGGGTGGTGGGGTGGCCGTGATCTGCTTCCAGGGGCAGCCATCCCCCCGTTTGGGGGTTCCTCGTGGAGTGCGGCGGTGTTCCAGAGCGGGTGCTGCAGGGTGCACCAGCCTGGTGGATCCCCGCCTCTGTTCCAGCACAAAGCCTGGCGCACTGGGTGTGGGGTGGCCATGGGGTGACTGGGCGGCGAGCAGGACGCAGGGGCAGCTGGGTCCGGGCTCATCCTCTGGCTGGTCCACTGGCCGCTGTGCCCTCACATCTGGAAGGGGTCACTGTGCTCTTCTTTTAGTTCCCTAGTCACCCAGCAAGCCCTGCGGTGTTCGCTCCAAATACCGCAGCTTCTGCTTAGGAGACCCACATCCGGTCACAACACCTTCGCAGTCTTTGCTTAACACTCCCCGGCCCGCTCCCCAGCCCACACTGGCCCCTCAGCTCCTCTGAGTGTAAATGCAGGTGGTGGCATGCTGCCCCAGCCTTCCCTGTATGATCCAGGCCCTGCTTCCCTCTCCAGCCTGATTTCTCGCTGGCACCCCTCGCCCCCGCCCCCCACCCCACACCCTCCCCCTGGGTGGGTGCATCGTGCTGAGCTACGTACAGTTCTGTGAAGATGTTTTATAGTCCACCCCACCGTGCTTTTGGGTGGGTGGCTTCCTCCAGCTGCAGTGCTCTGGGCCCCTTGGCATACACCTTACTCAGTTAGTTTTCTTTCTGTCAAAGTAACCCATGCACACCTGGTCTGAAAAATGAAGCAGTAATGTAAGACTGGAAGCAGCAGTCCTCGGCCCCCAGCCTTCCTCACCCTGCATCCCATCCCCACGGGCTGTCACTCTATGTCTTGGTATAAGAAACGGTAGACTTCCCTTTCTGTTTCTAAACACTCTGCAAACTCTTTGTACAGTCTAGCTGTATTTGTACAGTCTAGCTGTATTTATTGCCTTCTTCCTCTGGACGCAGGGAGGTTACCTCTCATGGTTCCCTTCCCTCTGCTCGTGCCCCACCCTCTCGGTGTAGCTCCCGTCACAGTGTTTGGGAAATGGGGATCCGTCGTGCTCCTGTGGCTGGAACTCTGGTTCGGGAGTGAGGCACCGGTACCTGCCGTGTGTGACTTTCTTCTTTGCCCTAGAGTTGTTTCTCTGTGCGGGAGGTGGGGACTGCTGCGTGGCTCCGGGGGTCTGGCTGCCCCCCGTGCCTTGGAAGTGGTCCACCTGCGTTCAGCTGCCGCCGGGCCTCTGGGGTTCTCTGCCATGGATGGGCCTCCCCTTCTCAGGCAGCAGGTTTTAGGCTCTTCATCACTCTGCTGAGTCAGCCCCCTCTCTCTCTTCCACGTTCCACCTTCCAGATTTTTGTTGCCATTTCTTGTCTGCTCTCGTCTCCTCCTTTGATGCCCTCTTGCTTGTTTATGACACTGTTCCTTTCCTGTTGTGTGGATGAGGTCAAGGGTGGGGGCGCAGAGATGAACCTTCCAGGTTTTGAGTTGGCTTCAAGGCGCCTCTCAAGCAGCAGCTCACTGGGAATCTTCCCCGTGTCCCCCTTCCTCAGGGAGGAGCCCACCTCTACTGCGGCGTCCCGCGTCGCCTGCACACCTGTCTTGCGCAGCATCCCTAAACGCTTGCGCTGTTAGACTTTCCCTCCCTCCTTCCAGTGAGCCGCTGGAGGGTAGGAACTGGGTCCAGTCGTAACCTCCGAGGCTTCTTCAGAGTCGATCGGTGTTCACAGACTGGGTAAATCAACGTGTGTGATGGACTCGGAGCAAGGCGAGTGTGGAAGTGGCTTTGGCCCCGAGGGCAGCTTACACACAGGGGTGCTCAATAAGCGCTGGTCAAATTGCTGATTTATGAGACTCTCCCGAACCGCGGCTTTCCGGAACAAGAGATGTGCTTGTTCTGCAGGGCCTTCTGATGCTGGTGACAGCTCAGCTTCTGGACTAGATTCAAGCAAGAGCCTAGGTGATTGTAATATACATGCATTTCTTATTTTTGTCCCAGATTTCAGTACTGCCAAAGTTTTAAAAAATAAGACTTAAAGCCAGTTTAAAAGAGATGAGTATTAGAAAAAAATAGCTTAAATTATGGGTTGATTTTTCTGTCATCCCTGGCTTTTCAGAAAAAAAAAAAAAAAAGGTACTTATAATAGGAGTTCTTTGCATACACCATTTTGTGACAGATTTCTGGTTCAGTCTCAGATGTGATAGTTTACATCCAATTAGAACGAATGAGTCCCGATGGCTGCATGGTTTGGGTTCACAGCCCAACCAGCCAAATAATTACATCAGTAAGCGTAACAGAATCGTGTTCTTGCATTTGTATAGTATGTCACAATGCTTTCTCATGTATTCTCTCTTACAGAAATTCTGTGATTTAAGCAAGGAAGGTATTCTTATCTTGCTGCAAGTTTTAGAGGAAGAAACTGGGGCTCAGGAGAGATTAAGAGTACTGACCAAGGCCACACAGATTCTCGTTGGCCATGCTGGGCCTTGAACCCAGGTCCAGTGCATTCACAACTAGCGTTTGTTGCTCTATACCTCTCTGCTTCCTTTCAGTCATGGACTGTTTGCAAGGACAATTTCCCAGGTGGGAATTTTATTGAGAAGGAAAGACTCACAGTACAGATGAGTATGGAGTTGTGATACTGGTATTACTTTCATAAAAATGTTTCCAAATTTTATTTTTTAGAAAGCAGATGCACTATTGTAGAAAAAATGCTATTTGTTTCTCATTCATTTTCTGCTTATTAAAGTATTTCTTACATTTTTACTTTTCTCTCTTGGACAGCTAAGGGATTTTGCAGTCTGATTCTAAGAAGTATGGGGACAGAGAGCTGAAAGAAAAGCCAAAACCACGCTGTAGACGTAAAGACTCAGGCAGTTGCAATAAAAAGGTGGAAAAAGATATGTCAGGGAAGCGCTAATCGTAAGAAAACTAATTTGATTATAATAATACCAGAAAGAATAAACATCAAGACAAAGAGTTTTATTAAGACAAAGAGGGATGTCTTATAACGATAAAGAGGTTCAACTCATTAAGTAGAGGTACCTTTCCTAAATGTGTGTGTACCTAATAACACAGCTTCATAACGCATGACGCAAACATGGACAGGAATAAAGAAAGAAATAGACCAATTTCCAATCTTAGGCAGAAATTTTCACACCCCTTCCTGAGTAATTGATAGAATAGGTAGATATAAAAATCAGTAAAGGGAGAAATGAATAGTGCTGTCAACCAGCTGGATCTAATTGGTGGGTAGAATACCACATCCACCAACTGAAGAATGCACATTCTTTTCAAGGACATACGGCACATTCACCAAGTAGACCGTATGCGCTGCCAAAAACAGGTCATGCTAAATACCGAAGGATTGAAATAACACCAAGTTCATCTGACCAAATCCTTTAAATTAGAAAGCGGTCAACTGTGATACCCAGGAAATCCTCAAATATTTGGAAATTCATCAGTATACTCCTATATAACTCATGGATCAAAGAAATCACAGGGAAAATTAGAAACTGTTTCAAACTGAATGGTAATGACAATACCTATAAAAATGCATATGATACAACGAAAACAATGCTTGGAGGGAAACTTATACCTTTAAATGCCTGTATTAGAAAAGAATAAAGGTTCAAATCAATGATCAAAGCTGCTACCTTAAGAAGCTAGGAAAAGAGGAGGGAATTAAACAAAACCAAAATAAAAGAAGGGAAATAAAATAAAGGTGGAAATCAGTAACTGAAAAATGTGCCAAAGCAAGAGCAAGAATCAAGAAAATCTAAAATTAGTTTTTTGAAAAGATCAGTAAAGACTTGTAGTTAGACTTGACCAATGGAAAAAGAGAGAAAACACAAATTACCAGTGTCAGATATGAAAGGAGGAAACATCGTTACAGACCCTACAGACGTTAAAAAATAATAAGTGGATACTGTTGACCACTTTATGCCAATAAATTCAAGAATGTACATGAGATGGACATATTCCTTGAGAAACGTGGCCTAACACAACAGATGCAAGAGGCAATTGGAAACTCTCATATCAGTTTAAAACATAAATTTATAATTAAAAAACTTTCACATGAAGAAAGTGCCAGGATCAAACGGCTTTTCCAGTGAACCCTCTCACACATTCTGGGAGGAAATAATACTGATTCTCCAGAGAGTCTTTCATTTCAGAAAAGAGAGGAGGACACACTTCTCAGCTCATATTAAGGTGGCATAGCCCCGATACTGAAACCTTACAAAGACATTGTACGAAAGAGAAACTAGAGACCAACATTCCTGATGAATAGACAAAAATGTCTTTAAAATATGTTAGTAAGTTGACTTTTGCTTCAACCCGTGGAGGATTAACTGTCAAAGGAATTGCTCCCCTGTTGTAACAACTGGAAAGCCGCCCCCAGTTCTTGAAATAGCTGCCTTGGGACCTTGTGGAACAGGTGATGCAGGACTGTGTCCCTGAACGAAGGGGAACAGCAAGGTGAGCTCAACATTCGCTCCTGTTTACAGTTGGAGGCAGTTTGCAGGCTGCAGCGCAGCTGAACCTGGTGGTCTGGCCGAGTTGAGGGCTCAGGAAAGGGGGTTCCCAGAGGCCGAGACAGAGCGTTTGGAGCAGAGTACTGGACATGCTGGACAGGAGAGAATAGCCAGAGGCAGAGCCCAGGTGTCGGCACAGCGTCCCCTCAGGTCCTCGGTGGAGTGCTTGTCTGTTCACGGGTGGGGTGAGATTCCGTGAGGCAGGGAAAGAGTCCCCAGAAAGCAGTCAGTCAGGCAGGTGTCAGCTGTGGGGTGTTGCTGGCCAGTACTTGCTGCCGGTACTGGGACTGGAAGTCGCTGTGGCCAGTAGCTGAACGTGGGAGAAACCCTGTGTGCTCAGGGCCCGCGTGCTGGGGAAAACACGCTCTGCAGGACCTATGTGCGGGAGAAAGCCTGCTCAGGGGGAGGCGAGAGCCAAAGGGAACTGGGGACCACTCTCCGCAGGAGCCTGGAGAACCCCGACCAGAGCAGCCCTTTCTCCTCGACTGTCCTTCCTTCACCCTCTGCTGAAAAGGAGAGTGTCATGCCAGCTGCCCAAGGAGAAATATTTACAAGACCGAGTTCCACGATCAGAGAGGCAATACATTGATAACTGGCACATCTGGCGTTCAAAAAAAAAAAAAAACCCAGAAACCCAGGCATGCAAGGAAATAGGAAAATATTACCTAGAATCAGAAGGAAAATCAATCATTGGAAACAGACCCATGAATCAATAATAAAATTACTATGAGCAACCCAGTAAAAAGATGGGTAAAAGATTTCAATATAAACTTCATAAGAGGTATAAAAATAGCCAGAAAGCACGTGAAAATCTGTTCAGTGTGCAACATCATTACTCATCACAGAATGGCTAATTAAAAGCTGTAATGAGATAACCATTTAACATTTAGTAGAACGATGAAAATTAAAGACCGACGTAACACTACATTTTGACCAGGACGGGGAGCAGTGAAAACTTTCATACGTTAATGGTGGAGAGTGTGAAATGGTACAACCGCTTCGGAGAACCACATGGCAGTTTTTTTTTTGAATAAGGTTGAAGATGTATCTGTCCTGTGACCCAGCAGTTCCGCTGCATCTTATCTGCCTGATAGAATTGGAAACATACACCCATAAAGCAGGTATCCACAGGAACGTGCATAGCAGCTTTTTCATGGAGGAAAGCTTGTAAGTAACCCAGGCATCTGTGAACAACAGGTGGATACCTAAACAAATGGTGACGTGTTCATAGCAAAGAATACTGTCCCCTGCTGGTGAAGAAGCAGCTACTGCTACGTGCATGACTCTGACAGACACATTCCGAGCCAGGAGGTAGGACACAAATGAGGGCACCCCGTGTGCAGTAGCTACGTGAATTTTAAGGACAGGCAGAGCTAATCTGTGGTGATAGATATCAGAAGGGGGTCAGCTCGGAGTAGGGGGCAAAGGAGGTACTGGAAGAGGGTGAGAGCAGCGTTCTCAGTCCTGTTGCGGGGCTACAGTCATTCTTTTATTGTATATAAATTACACTTCAATTGAAAAATGTGACCCCAGCCCCCCTCCCCGCCCCCCCGCCCCCCAAAAAAAGCAAAAAGAAACACCTCTAAAGGGCTGGAGGGAGGAATTGGCCTTGCATCTCTCCAGTACTCACTGCCAAGCGATCGCAAGGCACTGCGTCAGGACAGACAAGCAGGAGAATCGTGGGGCCTGACCTCCAGCAGCTCACGAGCCCCTTCTAGGAGGTGAGACTGATGCTCATGGCGTGGCCCTGAAGGTGGGTGGGCTCCAGGCTCCGGTCTCTGGGCTCCAGGTGGCACTCACAGAAGAGGGGAGTGAGTGAGGGCTGGAGTCGTCAGGAAGGTGTCCTAGATCTGGAAGAGGCTGAGCTGGGCCTGGAAGGCTGGGTGGATTTTGAAAAGTTGGAGGTAAAGGTGGAGATGCCACAGGAACTTTGTAGAAACACAGCAGGATAGACAAATGAAAGGTAGGTAGGTCTTCAGCGCCCTGGAGCCGCTCCCTGAGCCCTCCCCAAGCCTGGCTGTGCTCCTCGCTTCCTGTGTGCGCTGGCAGAAATACTCAGTGCGGCTCCATTCTCTTCTCTGTTGTTCTCTTTCCATAATTTAGAGAAGTTTATTCTATATCCACTCACAAAAAGGTACCCATTCTTTTCCATGGAAACGTTGTCGTCCAGTGGGGATGTAACAGGGTTTTTAATCATCTCCCTATTAATAGGCACTTTGTTTCTAATTTTCTGTTATGACTGTACTCAGATGAACACCCTTGTGTATAGTCCTTGTGTACCTTGGCAGACATCCTTGTCGAATAGGTTCTTCAAGTGAAGCTGCTGCTCAAGCATTATACACCTTTAAAATTTGACCAACAAAAAACTTATATCAATATACACTCTTACCAAGCTATAAGAGAGTGGCTGTTTACCCAGAATCTCATCAATATTGGGCATTATTTAAGATTCTAACTTTTGACAAGTGTCTTGTTTTAATAATGTAGTTCTTTGATCACCGTTAAGGTTACGTGCCTAGCTTTGTACATTTACTAGCCATTTCTGTCTCCTGTGAATTTTCCATTTTTCTGTAGATTGATCACTCTTACTTTTTAACGTGTTCTTTACATATTAGTGATGTTAACCTTTTCATATTTTATGTCGCGTATTTTTCAGATCTGTCATTTTTTTTCTTTTTCTTTTTTAAAGGTATCTAGCATAGGTCCTCGGGGTATTTAGTCATAGTATTTTAAATTTTATTTTATGTTATTTTTTAAACCCCACAGTTGTTTATTTATTTTTGGCTGTGTTGGGTCTTCGTTTCCGTGCGAGGGCTTTCTCTAGATGTGGCAAGGTGGGGGGCACTCCTCATCGCGGTGTGTGGGCCTCTCACTATCGCGGCCTCTCTTGCTGCGGAGCACAGGCTCCAGACGCGCAGGCTCAGTAGTTGTGGCTCACGGGGGCCTAGTTGCTCCGCGGCATGTGGGATCCTCCCAGACCAGGGCTCGAACCTGTGTCCCCTGCGTTGGCAGGCAGATTCTCAACCACTGCGCCACCAGGGAAGCCCCTGTCATTTGTTTAACGTAGTTTCTTTCACTGTACAGTCATTTTAAACTGCTATATCGTGAATTTGTTAAGCTTTTTATTTATAGTTTCTGAGATTTCTGTCTTCCTTCAGAAGACCTTTTTCCCATCCCAAAGACAGCAAGATACTCTCTTATATTTTAAAAATCATTCCTTTATGCACACACGTTGCATTTAGATCTTTGGATCTTTAATCATCTGGAAATACGTTTTTTTTGTGGTAAGATACATGTTCTTACTTCTCTGAAAATAGATACTATATCGATGGGACGTCATTAGTTGGTGGGCCCCTCGATTTGAAATGCTCTTTTTATCACAACTAAATACAGGTTTGATGTGAACCCCTTATTATTCTGTTACACTTATTTCTCTCTTCATTTTAGTTTTGCTCTTAGAATCCTAATGTCTTAATTATTGTAGTCCTAGTATACATTTTCTTATCCGTTAATGCAAATTCTTTTACATTATTCTTTTTGGAAATTTTATTGGCTGCTCTTCCCGATGAACTTCAGGTCAGCTAATTAAGTCTCAGTCTATCCTGAAACTTACGTGCAGTCTATCCTGTTGGAATTTTTGATTGGCTTTGCTTCGAACTTAAAGATGGACAGTTGACAGCATTGTAGTTTTGAGTCTTATTAGATCCAGTCTTCTGTGTCTTCCTGTTTTTATCTCCTAGATTTCTCTGGTGATTTGCCCTTCTCTCACTGTCACCATCCTAGCCACCATCACCTCTGCCTTGGGCTTCCTAAGTAGCCCCTTAAGTGGGCTCTTTGGGGCCACTGGCCCCTCTGATCCTTTTTCCACTGTGGTCAAGGCTTTGCATAAGCTGTTCCCTGGGCCCAGAATATTCCCCTTCCGGCCCCCTCTTCTCTCAGTTGATCTCTCTGCATCTCTAGGTCCTGTTTCAGTTCTCATGTCCTCACGGAGACCTCCCTAACTGGGTACAGCTTCCCACTGAGGACTTCATGGTACTCTTCACCTCGTCTTTTAAACACTTAATCCAGTCATGATTTTACATTTGCCATGACCCTGCAGTGGGAGGTGAGTTCCCCGCGCCTGGGGGCTGTGTGGCGGTCACTTGAGTAATTCCCCTACCGCTGGCCTCGTGGACGTGTTCCTTAAATACTTGTTAAGGTCAGTCATTGAGCTCGGTGTTTCCCTCTGTTTCTTTATGTCTTTAAGTAAAACCCCTATAGTTTTCTTCATATGGTGTTGTGCATTTCTTGTTAAGGTTATGCCTGCCAAGTTTTCTATTTATTTTTTTGTCAGTAGTGACAAGCTATTGATTTTTGTCCCTTGTATCTGCCCGTCTTGCTGGACTCAGAACCCTGGTTCCTGCCTGTCTCCTGGTGCTGCCGGCCTCTCTGTTGGCTTCGTCCTCAGGCTGGTTGGATCCTAGGTGGCTGTCGCAGTCCCCAGCCTGACATCTGACCCGAGCAACATTCAGAGGAAGCAAGAGAGGGTTACCTCCGACACATTTCCCAAGAGCCAGGAGGAGCTTTCTCAGAAGCCCCCAGCTTATTTGCTCTCTCTTCTCAGTGGCTCACATAGGGTCCCAGGCCCATTGCCGAATCAGTCGCCGGTGAGGGCGTGGCTTAGCTCCATACCAGCCAACCCGGTCTAAGTTTAGAGTGAGGCAGGTGGGTTCAGCCTCCGCTGGGCTGCTGGGGGTGGTCACTTTGCATAACCAGGATTCTCCTGGAAAGGTGGAAGGGGCGAAAAGGGCCCAGGGTGAAAGTCCACACCTGACATCTGCCAGAGCAGTCCTATTACTTCCCCCATCCACTCATTCCAACACCATAATAAAGTTATACTGTAAGATTTCCTTATGCGGAACCATCCTTTCATTCCTGGAGTAAATCCTACTGGTGTCTGCTATTCTTTGGAGATCCAGTTGTGTTTTGATCTAAGATTTCGATCTTGGCTGTGTTCCAAGAAGCCTTCTTCGTGATGGAAGTTAATCGTGGGGAAGGACTCCGGGACGTGAAGGTCACTTGGTTCCTGTGCCGCCACGGCCAAGTCACCTCACCTCTCTGAGACTGTTCCTCATTCACCTTGTAGGGTTGCAGCCCTAATGAGCTCAAGCTGTTTGGAGGATCAAACAATATATATGAAAGCTTCTTTTAAACACCAGAGCTCCCACAACGTCAGAACTGTGTCTCATACTGTCTATGTAAGGCACCGTTTTTATGAGTTTCTTTCATGAAGAGAGAGAATGTTAGTGACTGAGATTTCTCTCGGCTTTTTCTTCATAAACGATCATCAGAAAGCCGGGCTCATGCAGTCAGAGAGGCCCTGGGAGCATGATTAGTAAACATTGCATTATTGGTGTTCGGATATGAGGTTCCTGCTTTTCATAATATCCTTAGGGAACTGGGGAAGATTTGATATTTTCTGAGATTGCCATAAAACGCAAGTTATCGCTGGTACTGTTGCCCAATTATTCTGTACTTATTTTATTTAGACTTTCTTTTTTTTTTTTTTTTTTTTTTTTTTTTGCGGTACGCGGGGCTCTCACTGCTGTGGCCTCTCCCGTTGCGGAGCGCAGGCTCAGCGGCCATGGCTCACGGGCCCAGCCGCTCCGCGGCATGTGGGATCTTCCCGGACCGGGGCGCGAACCCCCGCGTCCCCTGCATCGGCAGGCGGACTCTCAACCACGGCGCCACCAGGGAAGCCCTTACTTAGACTTTACTAATTGGAAAAAGATTAGATGCTAGGACTTTGTATTTTGTTGATTATATTGCCAAAGTCTTCTCTTTAATCATTTCTTTTATTCTTGGTATTGATCATTAGCTCTGAGCTGTTAGGTGGAGGACCTAATGGTGGATTCCTAACTTAAAGGACAGAAATAATTACTTCAGTTTCTGTGGCACTGACTGTTATCTATCTACAAATTGAAATGTGTTCTCTAGCCGTTCAGAGCACGTGATGGAGACATTGGAGGAGACCCAGAAGGTCACACAGAATTCAGGGGCCCTTACACCCCGTAGGTGTTTGTTAGGGCAGCAGTGACTTGTACTCTTTAACCTTGATTGTACTTGGTGTGTGTAATATGGCTACATCCTTATCAGTGCTGTGTAGACACAAGCATATCTCCATGAAGGAACGTCTTTCAAAACCAGTCCTGGGAAAAACACCTCACGTAGGTCTTCTTAAACAGTAAGTGGTGAGAGTGACATGGGATGAAAGAAAGATGTGAAGTTGGGAGGGGGAGGGAGGGACGGAGGGAGAGAGAGAGAGAGAGAGAGAGAGAGAGAGAGAAGGAAGGAAGGAGGGGTGGAAGGAAGCCGAGTCCCCTGGACTCACCTGTCTCGGTGGCTCCAGGAACACTGGGGTGCGTTTCGCAAACACGTGCTCAGATTTAAATGTAAACAGGTCACGTTTAGCTTTGCTTGAATAGAGTGGTAACTTCTCTCGTCTATTGAGAACAATCAGTATCTGGAATTTTTATCATTTAGGTTCAGTCTGGTTTCATTTACGGGGCTCTTTGCCCACTAGTAACTGGTGGAGGATGTTACCACACCGTGGAAGGTTTGCTTGCTGTTTGTAACCCTGTTCTTCCCTGTCTCTTTTTTGTCAACAGAAGAATTGCGGAAGTTGAGCTGGTCCGGGATCCCGAAGCCCGTCCGTGCCATCACATGGAAGCTGCTCTCGGTAGGTCCCCCCGGGCCTACCTGCCCGTGCGTCTTCCTCCTGCGAGGACAGGCTCCCCTGGCCTGGCCAGGCTCCCGGCCCTGTCACGTGCCCTGTCTGTGCCGCAGTGATCTGGGCCTTTGCCGGGGCTAGGATGGCATTTCCCATCCTTTGCTTAATTTCAGGCTTGGTTTGACAAGGCTGTCAGAAGTGAGGATAAGTCATAATTTATGACAGCTGTATATTCTTTTTCTCTGATTTTATTAGTTTTTAAATCTTTGTGGTATTTCCAAACCTGTGGTATAGAAAAGTTCCAGCGTAGAAAATTATTTCAACTCTGAGCATCCAAACAGGGAAATATGTTTGACTGAGGCTTTTGTTTTTTTTTAAACGTTAGTAACCACGACATTAGCAACAGTTTGTGTTTGTGTGACGGAGGCTGGAGTTGTGGCTTGCTCACCCCTAGTGCTGAGCTGCCCGTCGTGGAGGCTTCTGGAGAAGTTCGGGTGCTGGTACTTCACCTGAGTCAGTGTCAGAAGTGAGCTTGGCCCTGCTGAAGATTTCAGAATAGTTTATTGACAGCTTTTTTCCCCTTTCCTTTTTTTTTTTTTTTTTTATATTATTTTTGGAGCTAAGTTAGTAAGGACCCCTAAGGGTTTACTCTAAATTGGGTCTGACTTTCAGTATTTAAAAGATGCTTTCTTGCTAGTGAGTCTTGATAAATTTGCAGCTTAGTACCTCGTAATCCTAACTGCAGATGCAGCTCTGAATGGTGACTATTTATTGGTTAAATATTCTCTTGCAATTAAAATTAGACCTACTGCAATTGCTTATATTTTTGTTGTTTGGTGTTTTTTATTTTAAGCGTTTGTATCCAGTTTTCCAAATGTCCTCTGAGCTAGGTTACCGGAAGTTTGGATGAAAATACCTCTAAGAGCCTCTGTGGCGGTTTTGTCTTTGTTAAGGGTGTGCTGCACCTGGTGGAAAGTCCTCCGTGAATTACGTTGTCCGATCCTCTTTCCTTTCGTTCTCAGCCTCTGCGGGTCATGGTTTAGGTCCCCTCACGTGCTGCCCAGTGGTTGACCTGGAAGAAAGGGCCCGCCGGGACTCAGTGGACAGAGGGGCAGAAGAGGAGATAGCACAGGCTCCACTTGGCTGGTCTGAAGGGATGGGGGGAGGTGGGAGAGTCTGTAACCAGGAGCGCCGGGGATGCGGGTGACAGCAGGTCCAGCCTGCTCACGCACACTTATTCACTTAACCACCACTGATTACAGGGGCCCTTTGCCCGGAGGCAGAGGGGAATTAGACACTAGCCCACCACAGTGGTTTGGGGTGCTTGGGTTTGGTCAGGGGTGCAGCAGGGCTTGCTCTGGGGACCACAGGCTGTGGGATGTATGGGATGCAGTCGGGCACTGTGGGCGAGAGGAGGGCAGCGGTGTAAGTGCCGAGGGCACACGTACTGGGGGGAGGCCTTCACTCCCAGGGTCTGCAAGTGGTGGCGGTGGGGGAGAGGTGGGGGAGAAAGGACAGAGATGAGTGGGGCAGTTCTGGCTCTCTTAGGCTTGTGTTGATGGCTGAGTTAAAAAAAAAAAAAAAAAAAAAAAAGCGTTGGGGTCAATGAGCAGAGCCTGTCCTTCCAAAGTGGGGGGGCACCAAGAAAGAGGGGGCTGTTCCAGGGCAGTGCAGACTCACGCAGTGCCAGGCAGGGCTTCTTGGAGAAGGTGGGATGCTTCCGTGGCATCTCGAAGGGGGTGTCAGGGCTCCTCCGGAGAGGGAGATGAGGAGGTCACGTGGCCTGGGGCACGCAGCAGAGGCAGGACCAGCAGGAGTCAAGGCCGAGGCGAGCCAGCTCCCCAGGAACCAGCAGGCTGAGTCCTTGGACGAGGGAGGGGATGGGGAGGCACGGGGAGCTGGCACCAGGGGAGGCCGGCTCTCAGGGGCCACACCCTGAAGGCTTGAAGTGGGGGGCTGGGAGGCCGTGTTTCTGGTGAAGCCAGGAGCCTCTTGCAGGGGCCGTTGGTTGGCTTATCCGTTCATTTGATCAATATTTATCGGGCATTTTCCGTGTCTCAGGCACTCTGTGTGATGCCAGGAGGCAGTAGGGAAGGGCAAACGACCACGTCCTGTCCCTGACGCGGCCTGCGGAACAGGGTGGAGTCCCTGCCTTCCTCTGCCGCCCCCAGGACAGAGCTGGATCTCACTGCACGGACGGGAGCCCGTCTTCCCAGGAGCCCGCGTCCCCAGTGCGCTGCTGTCTCCCGCTCTCTTCCTTTGCTTTTTCACTTGTTTTGCAAGCGTTTATCGAGTGCTTGCTGTGTGCCAGACCGTGCACGTGCGAGAGATTCCCCTGGAAGCGGTGGTCTGTGCCCCTTGGAAGGGGGTTAGAGCTGGGGCAGGGAGAACGGGAAGGGGAAGAGGGGGTCCAGGGCTGCAGGTGTGAGTGGGGCTCGGGCGGTTGAGGAGAAAGCCAGGGTGGGCGCTTTGGAACTGTGCTCGCTGACAGTCCAGGCCTGTGCGGCGAGCAGTGGTGACACCCCAGCCTGCAGGGCTCCTGGGCTGCACGTGGTGCAGCCGCAGGGGCAGGGAGGGGGCTCTGGGCACCCAGGGGCAGGGAACCCAGCGGGTCGAGGGGTGTTGGTCAGACCCGGCCGGGTGTGGACAGGCGGAAGGAGGTCGGACCGTGGGCGCGGTCACCTCCTGTCCTGTAAACCGGACCCAGGGGCTGGTTTCTGAGGCTTCTGCCTGTCCCACGGGTGCTCCCGGCGTGGTCAGCCTCAGCGCGTGTGCCGTGGCAGGAAGCTCAGGCCCACAGTGAGCCCTGCCCCTCACTCAGCCCTGGTCCAGCGGGTGTTTCTCATGGGTCTGCCCTCGGCTGGGCCCTGTGCCAAGTGCCAGGCCCAAGGGCATCACGGGGATGGGTGGGGAGAGAACCCTGCGGGCTCCTGGGCCGCAGGGGGGCGGGGGGCGTGGGGAGGAGGGGTCTCCGCACTCAGGGCTGCCTCTCGGTCGTTCTCTGTCTCTGAGGGTCTCACCCAGCCTGACGCTCCTCTCTCCTGGGAAGCTCTCGCAGATCCTGATGTTTGGGCCCATGAAACAGATCCGAGTCTTGGGTGGACTGAGGTGTCAGGGTTGGTACCGATTCCGGCTCGCTGTGACACGGGGTCCGCTGAGCGCCCACCCCCAGGCTGGGCAGCAGGGACGTGGCGGTTTCAGGTCACCTCTTGACCTGTGCGGCTTTCCATTCTGGGTCCACGTTCGTGTCACCTGGGCAGCTTGGGAAATACTGCTATCTGGGTTCCCCAGGGGTTCTCAGGCGGACCCAGGGTTGGTGACCGCTGTTCCAGGACACTCCGGCCCCACGTGGGACAGGGCACGGCACCCCCGAGCCCGCTGGCAGACAGGGCGCTGAGGGCAGCGCACCTGGGCGGAGGTGCTGGGCGGGGGCGCGGCTGGGCCTGACTCAGCCGGATCGTGCGGTCCGGGGCTCAGCTGCCGGGGCGGAGGTGGGTGTCCCAGCCCCCTCGGCGTCCAGGATCAAGAGTTGAACCCAGGATCGGGAAGAATTTACGCTCTGTCCAGTTTAGAAAGACCACCAACCGCAGCTGAACTTGAACGTGAGGGGGAAGCCCCGAAAATCATATTTTTGACCCTTAAAAACAACTATTTCAGGGCCACCAGGGGAGCCCCGAAAATCATATTTTTGACCCTTAAAAACAACTATTTCAGGGCCACCAGGGAAGCCCCGAAAATCATATTTTTGACCCTTAAAAACAACTATTTCAGGGCTTCCCTGGTGGCGCAGTGGTTGAGAGTCCGCCTGCCGATGCAGGGGACACGGGTTCGTGCCCCGGTCCGGGAAGATCCCGCATACCGCGGAGCGGCTGGGCCCGTGAGCCATGGCCGCTGAGCCTGCGCGTCCGGAGCCCGTGCTCCGCAACGGGAGAGGCCACAACGGCGAGAGGCCCGCATACCGCAAAACAAACAAACAAACAAAACTATTTCAGAAACATTGAACAAAAACAAAGTGAACACTTCCCATTTATACCAGTCAGTAGAATGGTTAGAAATGATCAGTGAAACTCTGGTATCCTCTTTCCTTCTTTCAGTATATTGAGGTGAGTTTGCACGTGAACCCAGCGGGAGGGAGCGATTTGATGTTTGTGTCACCGGGACAATTTTGATATAAGTACATGCATGCATTGTTTTACATTTATGATTAGTGTTTTTATAGCATGCTAATACAGCAATTAAGTTTTCTGTAGTTCTGTCATTTAAAATTCAGTGCATACTTGAATATATTTCATTTGCATAATTTCCAGTCTTGCTTAATTATCTAGGGGCCTCAACTTGCATATGTGTGTTTTCCTTTAGGGACGGGAGCGTCAGGAGTGTGTGTGGGGTTTTTTCTTGCCCATGTTCCCGTTTTGATACTCTTGCCTTTTAGGAGTTCTGTTTTGGTACGTTAGTTAACGTTTGGGGGTGGCGAGAATTTCTGGGTACTCGTTCACATTCACTAAGAACCCTTTGGTGGCACTGCAGGTGATCTGCATAAGGCTGTCCACTCTGACCCCGGCTGACACCGGGGTGGCCCCACTGCCCTGGCCTGGCACACATGTCCATGCCCCTCCTGTGCCAGGCTGTTGCGGGCTTGCCCGGGACCAGCCAGGACATGCCGCCCTGTGTGCTCCATGCGGCTCTGTCACCTTTCTCAGGGCGTCTGTGTCTGTCCCTCCCCACCTCCATCCTCTCCTGCATCCCCAAACCCAACCCAGAGCAGTACTGGGCCAGCACAGCCCTACTTCTCATCAATTAGCTCAGACATGTCCTCCCCAGCCCCCAGGGCAGGCAGGGGTGCTCCTTGGGGTGTGATGGTGTCCTTGCACATCTGTTGACATCATTTGTTCATCCACCAAGTATCTATGGAGCATCTGTTGTGTCCACACAGTATCCTAAGCCCTTGGGGGCTGTCTGTGAACAAAAGTGGTGACGGTTCCTGCCCCGATGGAGTTGGCGTTCTAGTGGGATGACGCAAGCAAACTTCACAGTATCTTCCAAGGAGCTGAGTGCTATGGAACAAAGCGCGCGAGCAAAGTAGGGGGGATCCTGAGGGTGAGGTCGGCGGCCGGGGTGGCGACCTGTGAGCAGGCACTTGGGGGAGGGGAGGGACGGGGCCACGCAGGGTCTGGGGCAGTGCGTCCAGGTTCGTGGGTTCTTTGGAGAGGGATGTACCAACTCTAGCAGTGCGTGGGCCCTCGGGGCGCGGTGCAGACCAGGCAGCCCCGCTGCCTGGAGCCGTGCTTGGACGATGAGGAGGGTGAGCAGCAGTAACTAGAAGCATCCTCGGCCTGATGCCAAGAGGAGGGGCCGCTCCTGTGGAAGGGCCAAGGCGGCGCCCGAGCCTGGAGCCCAGACCGAGTGCGTGGGAGCTGGCCCTGCAGAGGAGGAGGAGGAGGAGGGCGGGCGGCTCCATCAGGCCCGGCAGGTCCTGTTCTAGGCGCCGTGGCTCCTGCCGTCCGCGCCGCAGCCTGTCCTCGGAGCTGAAAGCTTCTCTTGTACACGAAGGTGCACAGCCGAGTTCCCATGACGTTTTACCGACAGAAGCATCCTGCGGGCTGGACGTGGCCTGTGGGTGGTAGTTTGCCGACCCTGATGCAGCGGAGAAGGGCCCCGGGCAGAGGGAGCAGTGAACTCAGAGGGGCCACGAGCCAGGGTGGGTGAGGGAGGGGGAGGGGAGAGCGTCCCCCGGCTGCGAGCTGCCGGGGGCTGGGCCGGGCGGGCAGGAGGCCTGGCGCGAGCACCATGAGAAGGGGGCAGGGGCTCTGGGGCGTGGTGCTGGGTGGTCCGGTCCTTTTCCACAGCAGTGCTGGCAGGCACGCGGGGATGGCCTGGCGGGTGGGGAGAGAAGCAGGGCCTGGTCCACCGGCAGCTGGCCGCCGCAGCATCCCTGCATCCCTGCATCCCGGTGCTGTCAGGGAACGCGTGTGTGTGGCAACGTGGTGGCGGGGGACTCGGTCCCCGCTTCTGTGAACGAAGCCAGGCGGCCCCGAGGAGGTAGGGCCTCAGGTGGGCCGGCTTTGCCTTCAGTCCCCCACCAGGTCTGCGTGCCCCTGGGGCCCGTTTCCTCACCTGGGAACAGGGTTGGCGTCGGCCTGTGTGCGCCGGCGAGGGTTAGAGGCAGGTCTGTGTGTGTGGCCTGGTGAGGAGCTGTCCCTCCGTTTCCTCACCCGTGACTGTAGCAGTTTTAGGACAAAGAAAAAGAAGTAAACCCTGGTAATCGTTACTCTCCGGGAGGTGACAGAGACTTGACGTGGCAGTGAGGCCAGCCTGGGCGTGGTCGGTGCCCCTGGTCCCAGACGGATTCTCTGAAGCTGTGACTTCCCTCGGGGGCGCGGGGCTGGGAGCCCAGCGGGAAGGGGGCTCTGTGCGGGGCCCTCAGGCCGGCGTGCTCCAGGTGGTCCTGGCTGAAGAGGCCGGGTCCTGAGCCGCTCAGGCTTGCCAGCGGGCATGGGGAGGCTCTGGAGGCGGGCCCGGCACTTCCGTCCACACTGGGGGGCTCCTCTTTGTTTTTGCCGCTGGTGTAATTCTGTGAGGCGGTCTGCTCTTTGGAACACAGATGCCTCACTTGAGCAGAAAATAGAGGCAGGTGGGAACCGCGGCCGCTCCTCCTTGGTAGTAGGGCTGCTCACTCTCTGACTCTCATGTGCTGTCAGGTGGACCTGCTGCTCTGGGAGTGGGCCCCCTGCCGACCAACGGTAATCAGCTGAGGCCGTGTGAGGGCAGGCGTTCTCCACGGGGGCGCCTCCTCGCTCGCTGTTGGGGAAGGTGGGGGGCAGCTGACACCTTGTGCCCAGGCTGCTGGGATGTAAATGGCTGCACGTCCTGGCACCGAGAGCCGTAAATGTAGTCCGTATCCCTTGGAGCTGACGATGCGCTTGTAGAAATTCTACTGCTCACGACCACGTATTTTAGAATGCTGGACGATTGAAAGTCGTCAACACGTTCAGAAATCGAGGAAAGGTTAAATAGAAATCCGTGTAAAGAAATATATATATGGTGGAAGGCTGTGCAGCCTTGGGGATCAGTGGTTTTAGAGCAGGGGTTGGCAAGCTTTTTCTGTAAAGGGCTGCAGAGCAGGTGTTTCAGCGGGTCACATGGTCTCTTTCCGACCACTCAGCTCTACCTCGGTTGTGTGCAGCCACACACATGAGCAAACGGGCATGGCTGTGTGCCTCCAGAGCTCTGTTCACAGAAGTGGGCAGTGGGCTGGCGTTTGCCGACCCCTGTAGTGGAACAATACGACGTGACAGCGGTAATACGGTCGTGATTTTAAGTTGAGATACATAAGCAGGGAATGTTGGAGAGGAAATTTCCTTAAATAAAGGACTAGTCATTAAAAGTAAATTGGGCTTCGTTAAAGTTAGGAACTTCTCTTCATCCAAAGACATCACTAGGCGGGAGAAAAGGCAAAAACCACGGGGATGAGGAGGAGATGCTTGCAACAGGGCTCACGTCAGACTACGTATGGCAGGTGCTTATGAATCAGGAGGAGAGAGGGGGACCACCTGACAGGGGAGGGAAAGGGGCTGCACTCAGATGACGTACACGGCATCCTTCAATCCACTGGAGATGCAGGTGAAAACTACATTCTGATAGCTACCTCCGTGAACCCATCGGGATGGCCACAACGAAAAGATGTCTGATACCAAGTGTTGGTAAAGGATGTAGGGCAGTGGGCGTACCCATGCACTTCGAATGGGAGTGTAATCACCTTGGAAGATTCTTTAGCAAAATCTGTCAAAGGTATGCCCACCTGGCAGTTCTGCTCCCAGGTATATACTTAACAAAATGCGTATTGTGCATTATAAAAGGCAGGTACGAGAGAGTTTATCACAAAAACTTGGTAACAACCCAAATGTCTGTTAACAGAACGGACTTTGTACATGGAGATATTATGCAACAGTGAAAATTTTTTTATTTTATTGTTTTTTTATTTTGGGCTGTGTCAGGTCTTAGTTGCGGCACGTGGGATCTTCGTTGCGGTGTGCTGGCTTCTCTGTAGTTGTGGCATGCGGGTTTTCTCTCTCTAGTTGAGGCGTGCAGGCTCAGTAGTTGTGGCGCGTGGGCTTAGTTGCCCCGTGACATATGGGATCTTAGTTCCCCGACCAGGGATCGACCCCGCGTCCCCTGCATTGGAAGGCGGATTCTTTACCAGTGGACCACCAGGGAAGTCCCACAACAGTGAAAATTAACTACTGTTTTCGTGTTACAAAATGAATGAATTTTTCAAACATAATGCCGAGTGCTTAAGCAACGAGGGAAAAAAAAAAAAAAAAAGGTTCTATGCATATAAAGTTCAGAAACCGGCAGAATTTATCCAGGTGTCAGGAGTCAGGGAGGTACCTCTGGCACCAGATCAGGAGGTAAGGGTCAGTGGTTGGAAGGCTCCCAAAGGGCCTTGAGACAGGTTCCATCTATGATCATTCACACACACTTTTTGGGAGCGCACGTGCACACACACATTATATTTCAGTACATGTGTATTAAAAAGTTTAAATGGTGTGATCCAAATGTGATAAAACAAGTGTGCGTGAGTGTGTAATCTGTAATGCAGAACAAATGCTAACAGAGATGCCTTAGAGAAATAAAGGGGATGCATGTGCTCACACAGCTGTGTAGATGCGGCTGGACTTAGGTTGATTTCATCATCAAGGCGACTGAGCGCAGCTCTTCTTGAGTCAGCTCTTCATGGTGGACCTGCAGCTTGTGGATCTCCCTCGTGGTCACAGAGTGGCTGCCGCAGCTCCAGACTGTGCACATTCTCTTTGATTCACAAGCAGCAGCAAAGAAGGCCCTGGGCCTGGCTTTTGTGCCGGCATCGGGTCCCCCCTTTACCCCTGAGCCTGCCGGTCACTGGCTGGTGGGATGGTGTAGCTGTTTAGCTTATTGGCCCATCAAGACCTGTCCTGAAGGAAGGGGATTACCCACCTTCAGGTGGCACATGGATTGAGACTAGGAAGACGCAGTTCCCAGAGGCTCTTCAGGGCTCTGTTTGAACAAAGGATGCATAGATGTTTAGCAGTAGGCACAGTGACGTTGACTTTGGGTGTGGAAGTGCTTTAAAACGCAGAAAGCACCGCAGGGGATGTATTTGTTCATTTTTCACTCATACATGAATGTGCTCAGCGAAGACTTGGGTGCCTGCCATGTGGCTGGCACAGTGAGGGGCTGGCTCTGCGGAGCCTCGTGGCCAGGTGCTGCTGGGGCGCTGCGTGTGCAGCCTCCTCGAGGGTCATGTCCAGCCTCCGGAGGGAGTGACATTGAAGGGACACTCGAGGGATGAGGAGGGACACTCGAGGGATAGGCTTTAGAACGTTAGGAAGAAAGCAGGGAGAAAACCCTTCTTACACGGGACGCAAGGACTGCTAAATATAAAAGAAAAACTATGTCCATTCGACTTCATGAAAATGTGAAACTTCTGTTGTTTGAGACATAAAAAGGCAAGCGACAGGCTAGGAGAATATAATCACAGTGCGTATATTTGACGGAAAGACTCGCGTCTCGAATGTATACAGCACTCATAAAACTCACTAAGAAGACAAGCAACTGATTAAAAAACTGGGCAAAAGATGTGAACAGACGTTTCACCGGAGAAGAGAAGCAGTGGCAGACGGGTTTGTGAAAAGATGCTCAACATCATGAATCATTTGGGAAATGAAATTAAAAGCCCTCGACAGAGTGACTGATATTAGAGGTTGACAATACTGAGTGTCAGGGAGGGTGTGGAACATCTGAGATTCTCAGGCATTGTTAGTTGGGATGGAAAATGGTATCGTCCTTCTGGGAAAGGATCTGGCAGTTTCTTAGGAAACTAAACATACACCTACATTATGACCCAGTAACTCTGCTCCTAGGTATTTACCCAGGAGAAATCAAACTGTATATTCATAAAAATCTTGTGCAAGAATATTTATAACAAGCGTTATTTAAAATAACCCCAAACTAGAAACAGCTCAAATGATCAGCAAAGAGTGAATGGCTTAACAAACTGGTAACTAGCCACATACCCTGGAGATTCCACCTGGGGGAAAGAGGAGGTCACTGTTGGTTCCTGAAAGAATCTCAAAAGGCGGCAGGCTGTCACACGGTGTCGGTCTTGCCCTTTCTGACTTACTTCACTTAGCGTGATCATCTCTAGGTCCATCCATGTTGCTGCAAATGGCATTATTTCATTCCTTTTTTTATGGCTGAGTAGTATTCCATTGCATGTACGTACCACATCTTCTTTATCCATTCATGTGTTGAAATCTAAAATATGGCACAAATGAACTTACCTACAAAACAGGAACAAACTCACAGACATAGAGATCAGACTTGTGGTTGCCAAGGGGGAGGGGGGTGAGGAGGGAAGGACTGGGAGTTTGCGGTCGGTAGATGCAAACTATTACATATAGAATGGATAAACAACGAGGTCCTACTGTGTGTGTGTGTGTGTGTGTGTGTGTGTGTGTGTGTGTGTGTGTGTGTGTGTGTGTGTGTGTGTGTGTGTGTGTGGTACGCAGGCCTCTCACTGCTGTGGCCTCTCCCGTTGCGGAGCACAGGCTCCGGACACGCAGGCTCAGCGGCCATGGCTTACGGGCCCAGCTGCTCCGCGGCATGTGGGATCTTCCCGGACCGGGGAACAAACCTGTGTCCCCTGCAGCGGCAGGCGGACTTAACCACTGCGCCACCAGGGAAGCCCTAAGGTCCTACTGTTGAGCACCGGGAACTAGAGCCATTCTCCTGGGATAAACCATAATGGAAAAGAATATAAAAAGTGTCTGTAGGTGTATAACTGAGTCACTGCTGTACAGCAGAAATTAAGACAACCCTGTAAATCAACTATACTTCAGTTAAAAAAAAGCCAGCAGGCCGAGTGAAGGAAACCTTGCCCCCAGGCACAGGTCCCCACGATTCCACTTATGGGCGATTCTAGGACGGCGGCTGCGACCCGTGGGGAGGAGGGGGTGGGGGAGACCGCAGAGGGCACCGGGGAGGTTTTGGGGCAGTGACACGGCTCCAGTCTTCACGGGAGCAGCAGTCGCATGGCTGTGCACCTTTGTCAGATGTCATGGAACCATTTCCTAAAAAGAGGCACCTTCTATTTTATCTCTGGTGTGGCGGTAATGTTGACTGAAAAAGGAAAAAATGTAAGACAGGAGTCTGGGCTCTTCACGGCCACCTTTTGCTGCCTGCCGGACCCTTTCTGAGTCTGTATTGGGCCTGCGGCTGCCAGAGCCCAGGAGTCTTGGGAGAGAGGAGAAAACGTGCATGAGAATTTACACATATGTGTGCGTACACACACACACACACACAAGCATACGCACACACATATATACATGTGTGCGTATATGTGTATGTGGACACACATATGCACACGTGTATGCACACACACACGTATAGTTGTAGGGCCTACACACTTCTGAGCTCTCCACGGTATCCAAGGCATTTAGAGAAGGGGGCTTGCATCTCTCAGTTGTGCTATAGATGAGCGTGGTAAACGCCAGCCTGCTGTGCCGGCTCCGGCCCACTCTTGTACGGCTGCAGGTGGAGTTCCATCACCTCGGTGGAGGCTGCAGGTGCCTGAGCCCAGACCCCATGGAGCGCGGTTGGGGGTGATACTTCCATGGGGCTCAGCTCACCGCTTTTCTTGGTGTCTCTTTCTTCGCAACTCATTTGTCCTCCCCTCTGTGTCAGATTTCAGAGCGCCAAGCTCGTTTAAGATGTGAGCCTTTTGCTTACAAACTTCTCACAGAGGCTCCAGGAATTACTGTTAACCGTATGTACTTTTCTTGTCTGTTTTTTTCTCACGCAGGGTTACCTTCCTGCCAACGTAGACCGAAGACCAGCCACTCTCCAAAGAAAACAGAAAGAATATTTTGCTTTTATTGATCACTATTATGATTCTAGGATGGATGAAGTTCACCAGGATACATACAGACAGGTGGGGATACTTCTTCTTTTTCTTGTCACTTGAACGACTCGGTGATGCCTGCCTTCTTGGAGGAAATGCTTTATTTGGCAGGTTCCTGATTGGGTCACAGATCTTTATTTTCTAGTAAATAAATAAACTTGAAAACGAATAATGGTGAGTTCCTGCTGATACTAGCACCTTGCGCATCTCCAGATCCTTCTGCAAAAGTGGGAAGGTTGCTCTTAATTGGAGCCACAGAACAGGTAGCCCAGACCCCCTCGCCGTGCACTGAGATCCTCCCCGCCGACCCCCGCCCCGCCCTGGGTGGAGGGTGTCTTGTGACTCACCGAGCGGCTGTCTGACCAGAAGGTCAGGAGCAGACATTTGTCTGGGTCGGGTCAGATGTGTGAGTCCCCTGGGCCCCATGGGCGCTGTCCTCTGCTGCTGTCAGGGACGTGATGTAGGTAGAGGAGAGCCGTGCTGCTCGGCTTGGTTCGGGAGACACACAGTTCAGTCCATAGCAGAGGTGTAGCCAGCTTATAAGCTTGCTATTTAGTTTAATATAAAATGGATATAATTGTGGCTTCTTGAATAGACAGTTGACAGCGTGCATGATGGGAAAGATACTTAAAATTGATTTACGTTTCATGGTGTATCCAGAATTTGCTGTTAGAATCGCTCGAAGCCTTTATAATTCTCGTCTTTGTAATATGTGAGAATTCAGAATGGTTTGTGCTGCAGTTGAACAGAAAGGTGGTTAGGAATTGGTAGCACTGCCTCGTATTCTGACTTGAACTTCTGATTTTCCTGATGCGTGTCAGTGTTGAGTAATTTCCTCTTGGAAACCCGACCTCTAGGTGAATGAGAGTTGCCGAGTTGTTCCCCCTCAGATGTGGGATACCCACGTCTCCTTGTCAGTTTGGTGTAGCGCTGTAAAAAGGTCCAAAGACAGGCCTTAGCGCTGATTGCTAATCACAGGTTCTTTAAGTTAAAATGGATTGCTGAAAGGCATCGTCCCCACACAGACACGTGGAGTGACTCGTTTGGGGGCGGGGGGGGGGGGAGGGAGATGGGGACAGGGACCCGCTTCTGTCACCTTCCAGGGCGGGGCCTTCTCTGCCTCTGGCCCCTGCTGCCCACAATGGGGCTTATCCTCTGTCTCCCACCCAGGCGGCCCCCAGGCCACACGGGGCTGCCACCCGTCACTCTGGGAAACTGATTTGTGATACAGATTGCATTTGGATTGGATTAGGGAAATACTAGCTTACCTGGTTTGTTTTTCCACTTCACCGGTTTTAGGGAATGGGTACATTTAGTATTGTGTTGCATGTATTTTTGCTGTGTGTGTGTGTGTTTTTTTAATTTTATTTATTTACTTGTGGCTGCGTTGGGTCTTCGTTACTGCGCACGTGCTTTCTCTAGTTGCGGCGAGCCGGGGCTACTCTTCATTCGGTGCGCGCGGGCTTCTCACTGCGGTGGCTTCTCTTGTTGCGGAGCACGGGCTCTAGGCGCGCGGGCTTCGGTACCTGTGGTACTTGGGCTCAGTAGTTGTGGCTCGTGGGCTCTAGATCGCAGGCTCGGTAGTTGTGGCGCACGGGCTTAGTTGCTCTGTGGCATGTGGGATCTTCCTGGACCAGGGCTCGAACCCGTGTCCCCTGCGTTGGCAGGCAGTTTCTTAACCACTCCGCCACCAGGGAAGTCACTGTGCTGTGTTTCTGTTCCCGAAAAAGACGTCCAAAGGATGACACGAGCATCTATCAGCAAGATTTACCAGGCTGCATTCTATTATGAATTTCTTGAGGGAAAGTTAATTAAAAACGGGTTGCATATATCTTTATTCAGTTACTGCGGTAGGTAATAAAAAGCTCCTGTGTTACTGTGAATCCCCCAAATGTTCCTACATTACTATAATTGAGCACAGTGTAAGCTGCGGCAGTGTTTCCCGTGGGCCTGCTTGCTTTGTGCTGAGCACACACGCCTCTTGGAGGTGGGCCCTGGGCCGTCCTGGCGCGGCCGTTTCAGGCGCTCTGTTTAGGTCAAGGTGGAGCCGGCCTGGGTTTGGGGCTTGGGCACCCTGGTCTCTCCCTGCTGCCCACTCACGGTGTTTGACCCATGAACTGACCTTAGCCTGCCGTCTGCCCCGAGGGGTGGGGCCCGGCCTTCCCACAGCACTGGGAGGCCGCAGGAGGCCAGGGTCCCCTGTCTGCTTCCCTGCCCCTCTTCTGTCCTCTGTTCATTTGAGTTCTGTGTTTGCTCTTTGGGTGAAGATGTCCCGTCCACAGCACACAGAATCGGTCAGAGCTAAAGGCTCGTCTTTGTGTCCTCCCCGCTCTGCGGGTTCTGCAGACTTGGTGGCCACCCGACCGGCTCAGTCCTGTATGGGGGGCGGGGCACACACAGCCGGTGCTGGTGTGCACCGCCCTGTCCCCCAGCAAACGCACGACGGGCAGCTCTTCTGTTAACATGGGCTGTGCTGGCCCTCGGCGTGCCGGGGACAGACGTGTGCCCACGTGACTGATGGCGTGGGCTCAGCGCTCTGAGGGTGACCCTAGGGGACGCCCTGGTCAAGGGGCTGAGAAGGTTCTGGGCTCCCGCTAGTGGCCAGCTGCAGTCTTCCGACCCCACCAGACTGGAAGGTTCCCTCCTTGCCCGCTCCCTTCCTCTGCCCCTCCTCCTCCGCCTCCCTCCAGGTCTCCCTCCCTCAGCTTTGCTAGCTTCCTCCCCGCGTTGCTCAGTGGGTTTGAGAATGGTTGTTTCTTGTCTTCTCTGATGCCATCCCCTCTCCTCTCTAACGGTCCTTCTCACTCTCCCTGCTGCCTCATCGTCCACGCTCCCTCAGCACTTTAGTCTGCTGGCCCCTGGCCCCTGGCCCATTTCGTATTTTTTTTTTGCGGTACGCGGGCCTCTCACCGCTGTGGCCTCTCCCGTTGCGGAGCGCAGGCTCCGCGGCCACGGCTCACGGGCCCAGCCGCTCCGCGGCGTGTGGGATCTTCCCGGACCGGGGCACGAACCCGAGTCCCCTGCATCGGCAGGCGGACTCTCGAGCCCTGCGCCACCAGGGAGGCCCCCCTGGCCCATTTCTTAGCCTGAGCAATCTCATCCCCTCCCTTGGTACCACTGATGGGCAGCTGATTTCCAGGTTCTCCCCTGGGGGAAGAGTTCAAGGCGGGAACCTGTGAGTGCGAAAACAATTCCCACGTCTCAGAGCCGTGAAGCTGATGGGGCTCTGGGGGCTGTTGATCCACCTTCTTGTTGGATCTTCCCCAGTAGCCCTTTGAGGGACGTGGCAGGTGTCTAATAGGCGAGGAGGCTGAACCCCAGAGCCTGGTGAGGGACCCAAGGCCACGGTGCTGGCGAAGTGGAGTGAGGAGACCCCCAGGCCCTGTGGGTCTCGGAACCCTCGTGGTCACAGGCAAGGACGGGGGATGAACCTGAATCGTAGGCCCCCCACGGCGTTAAGATGTGCACGTCTTCCCTCGGCCTGTTTGGGCCATTTTCCTGGGTTGCATGGGGATGGTGATAGCATTGGCCACTGTGGGGTGCTCGTGTAAGGTGTTGAGGGCCGGCCTGGATGCCAGCTCAAGCCCTGAACGATCTTATTTGGTTGCGTCTTGAAACCCGCGGGTGTGCTGCTCTGCGGTGTGGGGAACTTTGTTATGACTCATGTCAGATGGTGGTCAGGCGGGGATCAGCTGATTCTACCAGAGGTTTTTAAATGCGTCCTCTGAAAAGTGCCCCGGGTCCCCCGAGGATTTTGTAAAGTGGAGAAAACTGTGGCCAGGGTTCGAAGAAGAAGCTGTCACAGTTGAACACTTGTACACTGTTGACGTGCTTGAATCGCTCCCCGTGTCAGAGGCTGGAAATCAATGTTTGCTAATCGCTATGGATCCTGTTACTAAATAGCCGAGGGCCTGCTCTGTTCCTAATCACGCAGCCGCCACTGGGTTGGAAAGCGTGGAACCAGCCTGTCGTGCCAGGACGGGGGCCGGGGGCGGGGGGGACGCCCAGGCAGACGGAACCTGCCTCTCCTCCACGGGAGAACACGTGACGCAGAAATTGTCTTCTCGGAGAGAGCAGACCAAGACCCAGAGCAAATCCGTTGCTGTTATTAAGTATCACCCTCTAATCATAATGCCTGTCGTGATGTTCAGCATCTTTTAAAATACGTGTGTCTTTCTCCTCCATCTGCAGATCCACATAGACATCCCTCGAATGAGCCCTGAAGCATTAATACTTCAACCCAAAGTGACAGAGGTAAGAGCTGGCATCCGGAAGTTCCCTTTCTTGGAGGGAGATGGGTGCCCACCGTCCTAGTGGCTCTACCCACGGCAGGTGTGGGGATGGCCCCTGGGGACAGAATCGCCAACCGGAATTGCTAACTGTTCTTTAAATATCTTTATTGTGCAGTACTGGTGTGTACAGAAGAACTGAGTTGGAGTTGTGTATGTAGTTTACACTCACGAGTCCACCCCCCAGTTTAGAACCGAGAAGCCCACTCGAGTGAGACTGATAGTGTGGAAGCCACCTGCTGTTCTCACTCGTCTCCAGGCCCCTCCCCAGGAGATGACCTCTCTCCTGACCTGTATCTGTGATTCTTCATGCCTTTAATACATGTCACGTGACACTGGGAAAGCCGCGTTCTGGAGCCGGATCATTCCTCTGTGTAGTCTAGTCTCTGCAGCTTGGCTTTTTTCATCGACATTATTTTGTTCGATTCAGCTAATCTCTGTGTCTAGTTGTTATTTAAATATTCCACACTCTCTGTTGCCTTTTTTCCTGTTGGTGGACATTTGGGTTGTTTCTGTGGTTTGCTATTGGGAATAGTGTTGCCTGGAAGCTTCACGTACAGTTATGCAGGTGTCCCCTGACAGGGATTTCTCAAGAGCATTTACGAAGAAGGAAGATTGTTGCAAGGTTGGCTGTCAGCCTGTTAAACTTCCCAGATGACGTCAGGATGCTCTCCAGTGGGTGGTCCTGATTCAGCTCTCCCCTGGAGAGGGCCAGCCGTCCTGGCGCTCACACCCCTGCCAGGGCTGGCTGTTGCCAGGCTTCTCAAGTTCTGTCTCTGGTGGGCATTCTTCATTCTCCTTTCTCTGATCACCCGTGGAGTAAGCATCTCTTCGTGTATTTACGTGCTTCTGTGTCCCCCTTCAGGGAAATGCTTGTTCCCACCTTTGCCTGATTTCTTGTGTGGTTGATCTAATTGTTTGTTGGTTGTTGATCTTTATATATTAGGGATTCTGATTCTTTGCAGTTTGTATATGGCAGATTCCTCCTCCCACTCTGTGGCTTGTTTCTGACACTTTCTTCTTGATGGCTGTCATGATCGGAAGTTCTCAGTTTTCGTGGCGTTGAACTTACCCATCTCTTCTATTAGGGTTAGCTTCCTGAGGAGATCTTTTCCTACCCAGACATCCTCAAGCCATTCTCCCTCCCTTATTTTCACCTCAAAGTTATGAAGTGTTAGCATTCACACCTGTTTTAATTCATCTGTATCCGATGGCTGTGTGTGCTGTGAGGTGGGCATCCAGTTTAATGTTCTCCCGTGGTGGCCAGTCCAGCTTATCTCCCCACGTTTGCAGCGTCCCTCTGTTCTTGCCATTTTCACATTCGCGGAGATCTGGTCTCTGTCTTGTCCCAGTTTTCGAGTTACCTTCATTCATTCAGCTTCACCCTAAGTCTCAGTATTTGGTAGGAGGTGTTCACACCCCCTCTTCCTCTTCAAAAGTGATCAGGTCACATCTTAAGGCTTTGCTCTTCCACGGAAGTCCCAGAGTCAGGGGGCCAAGTTTTCCCTCTCTCTCTCTCTCTCTCTCTCTTTTGTTTTAAAATTTATTTATTTTCCTTATTTCTCTTTGGCTGTGTTGGGTCTTAGCTGCAGCACACAGAATCTTTTTGTTATGGCGTGTGGTCTGCTCAGGTTTCTCTCTAGTTGCGGTGCTCGGGCTTCTCTCTAGTTGTGGCTTGCGGGTCTTCTCTCTCTAGTTGTGGTGCACAGGCTCCAGAGCGTGTGAGCTCTGTAGTTTGTGGCACGTGGGCTCTCTCGTCGAGGCACGTGAGCTCAGTAGTTGTGGAGTGCAGGCTTTGTTGCCCTGCGCCATGTGGGATCTTAGTTCCCTGACCAGGGATCCAACCCGCATCGCCTGCATTGGAAGGTGGATTCTTTACCACTGGGCCACCAGGGAAGTCCATCTCTCTCTCCCTTTTTTTTTTTTTTTTTTTTTTTTTTAATTGACGTGTAGTTGATGTGCAATATTATACGTCACAGGTGTACAATATAGTGATTCATAATTTTTACCCCATTTATAGTTATAAAATACTGGCTATATTCCCTGTGTTGTACAATATGTCCTTGTAGCTTATTTTATACCTAATAGTTTGTACCTCTTAAACCCCTCCCCTATAGTCCCTCTCCCCACTGGTAACCATTAGTTTGTTCTCTATATCCGCGAGTCAGCTTCTTTTTTTTATTATATTTACTAGTTTGTTGTATTTTTTAGATTCCACTCTTACTGGTTTTTAACGTGTGTTTGACTTAAGACTGGAACTGCACAGAATCCATAGGTCAATTTGGGAGAATTAACACCTCTCTGAAATTTAGTCTTCGTTTCCAGGAACATGCTAATTCCCCGTTTTTAGGCCATTCTTTAATGCCTTTCAATGAAGTTTTAGAAGTTGTTCCGTAATAGGTCCTGTGTACGTTTTATTAGATTTATTCTTAGTTGTCATATTTTTTGCTGCTATTATAAATGGCATCTCTTTAAAATTGAATTTTCTTATTGTTTTAAATGTTTGTTTTGCATCTTGATTGCTCCAATAAATGCACTTGTAAACCTTGATATCTCTTGTCTGTGCAGTAAGTTTGTTAAAAAGAAATCCAGGATTATTAAAGCCAAAGTGCTTTAGATTACAGAACACAAAAGGAGAAAATTAGTTTTCCACACAAGTAGTCATTTTGAGGTACTTCTCTTTGACTGTCCTTTTCAGTAGTTGTGCTTATATCTGGAGAACAAGAGATCACATATTATAACCTCGTTTTAACGTATTTTTCTTTTTAGTGGAAAACAGAGTCTGCCACGCGACTTTTGGTTTATCTTCACTGTTGTATTTTTCCTGTCACTTGACGCACTCCTCGTAGAGCTGAGCCCGTGGGCTCCTGGTTTCAGAGACGGGATCCAGTCACTGCCGGCTGGTGTCTGCTGGCCTGCTCATGTGTGATGTGCTGGGACCTCGAGCCCGATGGAAGCGCCTCTGCAGTTGCCAGGGGCAGGGGGAGGGGACGGGAGACTGACAGCAAAGGGACACGAGGGGACTTCTCAGGGCGATGGAAGTGCCCCTGGCAGCGGGGCTCCCACGGCCCCTCCCTTGGCTCCCACGCACTCTTCCTGGAGCTGCAGACACGCCCAGGGCTGGCTGGGGGGCAGACTGTTGTGTGTGTGGGGGAACCTTCTGGAAGTGTTGGTCTCATGTTAGAAGCAGGCAAAGTCAAGTTCTCATTTGCGGCACCGCGGAGGTTAGGCTTGGACACGCTGAGGCTGATCCACGGCGGCAGGGGCTTCCCCGGACGGGAGCCTGCTGCCCCCTCGGCGGGGAGGTCATGGGCAGTGCATCGGCTGCTCCCCTGTGCTTGGCTTCCTTCTTCCTATAGCCCCAAGTTGGGGCTATAGCTCCCTCCCTCATGCTTGCATTCCAGCAGGAGGAATGCGAAGACACAAGACACAAGACCCAGGGAGAAGGCAGCCCCTCCCATAACACAGGTGTCTGAGAGAAGCTGCTTGTGGTGCTCTTTGGCTTGTATCCTACGTGCTTGTCCTTGGCTGTATAGAAGCGGGAAACCGTGACTCTGATTTCAGTTGGTCGTGTGCCCCATAAAGTCTGGGCTTCTCATGACTTGGGAGGAAGGGTGTCTGCCATAAGTGTTTCCCCCGGTCTGTCCGTGCTTTGTTTTATTCGTTCACCACGTGACGTCCACTTCTGCTCTGGATGTCTTTACCTCCCTCCCCCTCCCCC
>RJWK010015852.1:0-35965 GCA_004363435.1 Platanista minor | reverse complement strand
GAAAGAAAGAAAGAAAGAAAGAAAGAAAGAAAGAAAGAAAGAAAGAAAAAGAAAGCCCACATTAGGTGGGAGAGAAAAATCTCTTCATTTACTCATTGTAGTTGCCTTTCTGGAAAGCAGGTTCTACTTGCTTTGGATAAGGGAGAGCTCATCCTGCTGCCTTTAAACAAAGCTTCTGAGGAATCCTAAAATATCCATCACCAGAGAGATGTTTATCTGAGAGTTTAGGCAGCGGGGGTCTGAGAAAACAAACACTTTGAATGTGTTTGGAGATAGGGTGGGAGGCACCAGTTCCCTCTCTTTCGACTTGTGGAGTCACTGCCGCCACCTTGTAGCCCCCAGTATTTAAGAAGACCTGAACTTAGACCCTGAGTGGAAGGGGAAAGTGTGTGCTGTTTGTACAGCTGAAAACAAGATGAAAAACCCCAGGCCCCCTCTCACACCCCATTAGGCCCTGAAGTCCATGGAGTGTTGCACTCAACACATAAACACTCTGCTTGGGGAAGCCGTGGTCAGGGTGTGAGAGGGGAGGGACGATGTCTCAGGGAAGAACAATGGCATCTCTGTGAGGAGGCAGGCATCCTGGTCCTGCAGCTCCTTGTCCCAGGATGCATTAATCATTACTGCCACCTTGTGCATTTCAGTACACCTCAAGGTCTTTTGGGATTGATGATGGGACCACAGGTAAGAAGATAACCCATCAGAAAATAAACACTCTTAGACCAAGGAATGAACATCCCTCTTTTCTTCTCTAAGCTGGCAGAGGGGAACAAAAGGAAGTTAGAGTGCAGGATAGTGGGCTCCAACACAGGGTCCTAGCACAGACAGTGGTAGCACTGTGGGAGGTTGAGAAAGGTCTTTGGCCTTTGTGAAACCCTCGTCCTTTGCCCATTGCTCAGTCTGCCTGGGATGTTCTCTTCCGACCACACATGTTTTCTCTGGGGATATTCTTACTTATCTTTCTAGTCCTATACTCTGTCCTTAGAGAAGCCCTTTTATTCTCTCAGCCTATGCTGAGTTATCCACTCCCCCTTCTGTGTACCCACAGCATGCCATAATCACACTTTTATTAAAGGGCTTTTCATGGTGTGTTGGACTGTACATGCCTGCATTTCCCCTCTGCCTCTCAGTAGATGACCATGTATTTCAATTTTCTGAGATAGATAATGTAGACTATGGGATATGAATTCCCTAGTTTCTCACCTTAATCTCTGCAAAAGTAGCTCTACACAAACACTCATTGTGTTTGCCGCTGTTGTAGGTTGAATTCTGTCCCCGCAAAAGATATGTTGGAGTCTTAACCCCTGGTACCTATGAACATGACTTTGTTCAGATATCGAGTCTTTGCAGAAACAAGCTAGTTATGAGGAGGTGATGCAAGCCTAGGATGGGCCCTAAATCCAGTGAATTGTATTCTTATAAGGAGAAGGAGATTTGGAGACTGCTATGGACTGAAATGTGTCCTCCCCCAATTTATATGTTGAAATCCTGATTTCAGATGGGATGCTATTTGAAGATGGGGCCTTTGGAAAGTAATTAGGGTGCCCTCATGATGGGATTAATTTCCTTCTAAGAAGAGGCACCAGAGAGCTTTCTCTCTCTTTCTCCCTGTAAACACAAAGAAGAGGTCATCTGAGCACACAGCCAAATGGTGGCCACCTACAAACCAAGAGAAGAGTCCTTAAAATGAAACCTTCCTTGCTGGCACCTTGATCTTGAAATTCCAAGACTTCAGAACTATAAGAAATAATTTCTATTGTTGAAACCACCCAGCCTATGGTATTTTGTTAAAGCAGCCTGGACTGACCAAGACAGAGACACAGAGACATACACAGAGGGAAGAAAGACATGTCTAGTTAGTGGTAGAAATTGGAGTGATGTAGCTACAAGCCAAGCATTGCTAGCAACCACCAGAAGGTAGGAAGAGGTAAGGAAGGATTATTTTCTAGAGCCTTCAGAAGAGCTTGGTCTTGCCAACACCTTGATTTCAGACTCCTAGCCTCCAAAACCATGAAAGAATCAGTTTCTGTTGTTTTAAGCCACCCAGTTTATGGCAATCTAGGAAACTAATGCAAATGTAAATCCCTCTTCACTCCTTTTTATTTGACTGATCTTTTGCTCCTTCTTATCTTTGCTTTTGGATCTAGGACCAGAACCTGACTTAACATTTCCCTTTCTACGAGTTCCTACTCTGTAGCTAATGTAAATGCTCCAGGCTCCCACATTTAAAACAACAGCAGCAGTGCCTTTCTGGGCCTCTAAGTCCCTCCTTTCCTCACAGCTAAATTCCTCAGTATGAGTCTGCTCTTGCTGTCTCCAGTCCTCAAATCCCATACACTCTTTATCCTACTAAAATCAAATTTGTCCCCACTTCTACATTAAAATCACTCTGCAAAAGTCATGAATTACAAAACTCTATAGGTTTTTTTTTAACGTCTTTATTGGAGTATAATTACTTTACAATGATGTGTTAGTTTCTGTTTTATAACAAAGTGAATCAGTTATATATATACATATGTTCCCATATCTCTTCCCTCTTGCATCTCCCTCCCTCCCACCGTCCCCACACCACCCTGTAGGTGGTCACAAAGCACTGAGCTGATCTCCCTGTGCTATGAGGCTGCTTCCCACTAGCTCTCTATTTTATGTTTGGTAGTGTATATATATGTCCATACCTCTAAGGCTATAGTTTCTTTTTAACCTTTACCTTACTTTGCTGCTTTGGGTAAAATCTACCCATCTTTCTTACTGTCTTAGTCCATTTGGGCTGCTATAGCAAACTACTACAGAGTGAGTAGGTTATAAACAACAGAAATTTATTTCTCACAGTTCTAGAGGCTGAAATTCTGAGAGCAGAGTACCAGCATGGTCATATGAGGACACTCTTTCCAGTCACAGACTTCTTGTATGCTCACATGGTGGAAGGGATGAGGGAGCTCTGTGGGGTCTTTTTTATAAAAGCTCTAATCCCTTTCACGAGGGCTTCATCCTCATGATCTAATTACCTCCCAAAGACCCCACATATTAATACCATCATTATTGCAGTTTAGGATTTCAAGGTATGAATTTGGGGAGACAAAAACACTCAGACCATAGCACTTTCCCTTGGCTTCTTTCTTTTGTTTTGTTTTGGGGTTTTTTTTGAATTTTTGAATTTTTTTTACAGCAGGTTCTTATTAGTTATCCATTTTATACATATTAGTGTATACTGGGGTTGACTTTCCCTTGGCTTCTGTGACACCACTTTTATTCCATCTGCCTCTATGCTCATTTCTTCTTAAGTCCCTTTGTGGACTCTACTTCTTCTACCCTACCTTTATCTGTTCATGGGACAGAGAGTTCTGACCTCTGTCCTCTTCAAATTCTGCTCTACATACTTTTCTTAATCAATTTCATCTATGGGATTTCTTCAATGACCATCTATTTGTTGACTAATCTCCTTATCACGTGGTCGTTTGGCCACACCCTTAAAGGTCTTTCCTGAACAGGCTTTCTCATTCTTTTCAATATGGATAAGCTGAGAATGTTCCAAAGCTTTAAGTTCTGCTCCCCTTTTGATGAACAATTTGAACTTTAAATCATTTATATCTTCCTGAATTTTACCATAAGCAGTCAGAAGAAACCAGGCTGCTCCTTCAATACTTTGCTTAGATAGTTTCTCAGCCAATATCCAATTTCATTGTTCTACCTTGCACAAAACAAAAGCACATGAGCACATGTCTGAGCCCTCATCAGAATGGCCTTGATTGTACAGTCTACAACTGTCTGTTCAAGATTACTTAGGTATTCTATGAAAAGATTGAGGCTTTCTCTACAGCTCTCCTCTTTTCTTTCTGGACCTTTGTCAGAACCGTCCTTAATGGTGCATTGACAGCAATGAATGTTTTTTCTAGAATGCACCCCAAGATTCTTTCAACTTCTACCCATTACTCAGTTCCAAAGCCACTTCCACATTTTTAGGTATTTGTTATAGCAGCACCTCACTTCTTGATATCAATTTCTCTCTCAATGTATTCAGGCTGCTCTAAAAGAATACCATCGACTAAGTAGCTTAAACAACAGAAATTTATTACTCACAGTTCTGGAGGCTGGGAAGTCTGAGACCAAGGCACCTGTAGATTAGATGTCTGGTGAGACCCAGCTTGCTTATGTTCAGATGGCAGTCTTTTTGCTATGTCTTCACATGGTCAAAGGGGCAAGGGATCATTCTGGAGTCCATTTTTTAAGGGCACTAATCTTATTCTTGAAGGCTATGCTTTCATGACCTAACTACCTTCCAGAGGCCCCAACTCCTCAAATCAACATACTGATGGTTAGAATTTCAACATATGAATTTGGCTTGGGGGTGGGGGAGACATTCAGCCTATAGTACTATTTATTCCAAAAAGTTTGAGCTCTGTTTTGGACACCATTAAGTTTCTGGAATATAAATACATTAACTACCATGTGGTATTGTACATGAGTTGGTTGGAGGAAACCAACTCTTGAAGAAATATCAGTGCAGTGTAGTGTTATATAAAGTAGGAACACAGAAAAGCGAGCAAAATATAAGCAAGTGCAAAGATGTGTGTGTGTGTCTTAGGGATAAAATATTCAATGCTTGCATTTGCCCATGTTAGATAAGTGTGTCATAGAAGATCGTAATACCACGTGGTCTTTCAGCTGGCCATGACTTTAGTCATCGTCCATTCTAGCCTTCTCTTCTAGAAAAGTTATTTGCTCTGGAATAGCCTTGGAAAAGTGTTATGGAAGGTCTGGAATTGAGCAACAACTTGAAGTGCATCTCAGACCTGAATACATTCAAAAGTGGAAAAGGCCGTTAAAGAAGAATTCCATGCCTTAGGAGTTTACATTCAATAAAAAAACAAACAAACAAGCAGAAAAACCCTCTATTATCACTCTAAATTAATCATATGATTTTTAAAGGAACATTAAAAAAAGAAAATCCTGCAGTATTAACCAGCATTTTAAAACTTACCACATGCCTATTATGGCATTCTTAGAGATGAACTAGCCTTGTTTTTATTTTTTTAAACATATTATTTTATAATACATCAGTAATCTAAAACTATTCCTACATTAGTAAAAATTCTTACAAAATGGGAAATGATCAGCTTTATTAGATTTTCAAAAATGTGCATAAAAATTTGTATCAGGAATACATGGAAAGACTGTTGGTTAGATACTTCATTCCACTGGTAACAGTAACGTGGATTTCAGTCTTAGCAAAACTGGCACGTATAGGAGTTCTTCACAGGGAATGGAACAATTTAGCATTGTCGGAAAAAACAACCACCTGATATCAAGGGAACAGCCTTCCCTTTGATCACTCCAGAGGAAGGTCTCATTCCTTATCATCTTACAAACCCAAATTCCTAATACATAGCATCCTCAACAAGCCAGCTCAGATCATACAGATGCCCTGCTTTCCCACTGGTACTACCTTCAGTTCTCATGCTGAACACAGTGTATCAGCTGTGGTCAGACTAGCACACCCAATCTCTCTCAGCACAAAGGACAAAATGCTCTAAATCCAAAAAAAACAACCTGTGAGGCCTGCACGCTAAGTTCATTGGAGGCACCATGTCCTTAAATCCTGCTTAAGGGTTCTTGGAGAGCTCAGTAATATCTTCCTAGGTGTGATGTAGGATAGCTTTGTGTTTCTTTTTATATGTCTCACAAAACAATATAATTTTCATCAAGAACTGCCTCAGAAGTTCATCCAGAGCAACTTTCCCTTTAATTGACTCAAAATTAACTTATGTTTTGGAAACTTCAGTTCCCAATGGTTTACAAATAAAATTATTGCCAACCACATTCCTTGCTTAACAAATGGCTCAACTTCAGAAAGAAAATATTAATACAATTTAGTAAATTGTTTTTGAAACAGTGTATTTAAAAATATATAACCCTTTATTCCCTAAGGAAAAATTTAGAGCTGGCCAAGTACATTGTGTGCAATATGTCTCTTAATTTTGAAGCCATGTGAATTTCCAAGAAAACCCAATCCCTGTTTTTCAGAATCATTTGCACTATAGTCTTTCATGTATTTTGTGAGTATTGTTTTATGTCCAAAAATCTTTCGCACTTTAGCAAAAACATTTATTTTTTGGATCAAAAAAATCCCACTTAAGCACTGCTGAAATGGAACACAACCATTAAGCTCCCCAGGGGTCTACTCTTCAAGTGTATCATAAACCTGCAAAAATACATCAGCATCTCTGTTAACCAAAATATCAAGTGGAAGAGTGTGGTCAAGGGTGATTTAAAGGGATATAATAAGTCTTTTTCAAAATACTACATAGGTTGTAGAAAAACAAAATTTCCTCAGAAAAAGCACACAAGTTTATTTGATATAAATAAAAAAGATCATATACAGTATAAGTGACAGTCTATTTTTCAGTTGCTTCAATATTTGAAAGCAGATTTTCCTTTCAAATAAAGACTCAAGAACATGGCCACTTTTAGCTTTCATCTGCTTCTCTAGAATACCAATTATAACCTACAATAGGGGTGAATATAGATAATCCAGCTACACAAATTGTTGGCACATCTGAGTTGAATATTGCTATGCCGGGGAGATAAGCCATACATACCAGAATCCAGTAAATAAGCTTCAAGCTTTAGAAGAATTCTTCCGTAACAAAGTGCTACTTTCCCAATATCTGTTCCACTCTAGCTCATTAGTCTAAAGTCTCTTACTCATAAATCATTTTGTGATAAGAAAGCCTAAACCATTTTGGGCAGATGAGCAGAGTCTTGTTTGGGGCTTCTAAGAGAAATGTTTTCTGACTTTTATGAGTATAAGCCAAGTTTATTCTCTTTTCCAAGTCACGAATGAGAAAACTGCACTCTAGGCTACTGACAGTCATATTATAATCATGGGAGAACTTATCTTAGGACAGGACTAATGAGTGACCTTGATGATATCATTAAGGGCTGCTGGATAACCATTCTTGAAGCTCACCCACCTCTGAAATCCTTCTCATCTGAATTTATGTTTCCATAATTTTCAAGTCTGTTCAAGTTTAAAATTCTATTACTTGCTGACAAAAGCTTCCCAATAGATTGTCTTTCTTTTCCTCTCACTGTATTTTTACATCAAACCATAAAATGGCAAAAGCTGCCAAGATTTCAGCCTTCTCTGGAAATATGGAGAAGAATTCTACACTATTCTTTCCCCACATTGACTCCTCTGCATAAGAAGAGCAATGATTATCTGAGTGGATAGTTAGCATGAGTGAATGTCCAGATCTGGAGAGCTCTTGATCTCTTCTACACTGATGGGGAGAGGGGTGACCTCCACTCCCCATGTTGCTGTATGATACTGCATGGGCAGGGGTCTGCTCCCCTTATAGGCAGCTCCCAGGTGCCTGACTGAAGGGTAGATAGGAGAAAGTAGAGAAAGCCCCACAGTGCCTAATCAAGCTTCTCCAGTAAGAAAGCTGATAGTGTACATTTTATCGTGTTCTAAGTACATGAGTCCAGTCACAGTTGGTTCAGAATCAGGGGAGATTAATTAATACCTTCAATACCTGGCAAGAGTGGTTACGTCTGAGTACTAGGGGAAGGAGGAGGGGGTCATAACCTGCTTTCCAAATAATAATAATAATAAGCCTTTATTGGGTACCTTTTATATAGCAAGACTCTTCTAAGCATTTTATACACATTGTCTCTAATCTTCACAACATGATAAAAAAAGTTTTTTTTATGTATACCTGAGCTAAGGTTCAAGCAGTTGGATAACTGCAGGCTTAGCTGCTTTTCTTCTGCACTCTCTCATCCCCATACAATCTCCACCAGGGCACTTTGATTGGATTGGAATTGTTTGGTACCCATCTCTCTAGATCCATCAGGTTTCAGGCGTCTTACACAAAGGAATGATGTGGTAAATAATTTGCAGCCAAAGATAAATAATTATTTTTAGTTGAACTAAATTTTTTAAGTAGATGTTTGGCATGGATTTTGTACAAATGACAAAAACAAAATTTGTGACCTACTAATGTAGACTGACCTAGAAAAATAGAGGTGAGAACTAAAGAAGCATCAATAGATAATAGAAAAATATCATTCTTTTTTGCTTTAGAACTAGAAATAAATGTTCTATGGATTCTCCTCGTTTGCATTTCACCAGCTTCCAGTACTGTTGATGAAATCCCATGATGTCATATTCATAATTTGATGCAGATGTCATCCTTATTAGCTAAAGTGTAAAAACTATGTATAATACTTTCTTCGTATTATAGCTTCACACATTCTTTAAACTTCCTTTTGTAATTGCTAACATAAATCCCAAGTTAAAAAAATGTTCTGGAAAGTCATCTTAGACTAGCTAACCCCTACCTAATGGTTTCAGACAAGAATTTGGAGCCGGGAGTCAAGAAATACCTCATGTAGACTTCTTTCATAGCCAGACTTTCATCCATCCAGGTGTGGTATACAAGAATACATTACTTAAATGCTACTTCAGTATTGTTTTTGTGCATTATAAAACTGTCTTACACAAGGAGTGTTTTAGTAAGGTGAAAGTCATTGCAGTCCTGGGCATGAGAGTTCCTCCCTGTTATTGTTATAGTCATACTTAGTTATAAAGATATATTCATTGTGTATGTATATTGCTCCAGATTATATCTGAGTTTCTGTCTCCACTGCAATATTTGCCACACTCTTCATCCTTATGCCTATATACATCTACTAAATTGATTACATTATAATTAAATTTGACTGTATATTAAGAGATGTTGAGGAAGCAATAGAGTGTACTGGTGTTATTTGTTTTGGGGTTTTTGTTGTTGCTTTTTTTATAATGAGATATCTATTGAAAGAGTTCCCCTATTAGACAATAAGGTATGGCTGTTTATTTATTTGCTTGTTTATTTTTATTTATTTATTTTTGGCCACGCTGTGAGGCAACCAACCAGGGATAGAGCCCAAGCCCCCTGCAGTGGAAGCACGGGGTCTTAACCTCCAGGGAAGTCCCTGTACTGGTGTTATTTGTTAAATGACGACTTCATCCATCTATTAATTCAGAAAATAGACACCTACAAACGCCATTAGACCAATGTTACTAAAATGCTACTGAGTGTCAGGCACTTGGGTGCATTTGTAGATAAATAATATGAAAGATAAATAATGACCTTGCAGACAACACAGGTTGATACACTCTCAGTGAAACACAGTAAAACATGATTTCATAGAAGTGTGTACAAAAAAATAAAGAATCCAAGAAGAAAGAATCTTCTGTTTTTCTTTTTGCATGGCCTTGTCTCTTCTCCCTTGTGAGAATGGAGGCATCAACTTAACTGAGGACTAGGAGTTTGCCCTATTCAACTTTGCATCTCTGCATAACAAAGTATTAAACTTTTTTGAACTGAGATTTTCCTGTGTGTGTGCTTGAATGTACAGTGGGAGGGTGACACAGGAAGCAATGCATTAAATATTTTTATTTATTTACTTATGTATATGGGTATGTATAGAGGGGGATAGGAAGGTTGGCAGAGGGGTGGGAAGTGAGAAAATAGGGATGTGCCATAGATACAAGGAAGCAATGTGACATTGAGTAAAAGGCCAAGATAAGAGCAAGAAATGCAAGATTTGTGCCCCAGTAAAAGAAAGCAACTTTGTCACAAAATCAATCACTTCCCTGTCCATGTCTCATATTACAATTGTTGGGAGGATTAAGTAAGTGTATATCCTTATATTACACATACATGTATGTGTCTATATATCAGTACCTATATAAATACTTAAGAAACTGGGACAAAAATGCTCAAAAACTAGGAGAGCTGAACTTCAGTTGGTCTAATCCATATGATATAAATTTCAGTCCATGAACTACTTAATCATAAGCTGTAATTGATGACTTTGAAGGAGAGCATCTAAGAAGACAAAACAGCCAACAGACTTTTGTATTTTTAGTGCACCTTAGAGCTTACCAAAGATTTCCATATGTGTTACATTATTTGATCATCATATGAATCCCATAAGCAGGGTTTAGCTGAGATGGCATTTGGTTAAGAAATATTTCATTGTTGACCTGAGGCTGAAAGCATCTCTGATCTACCAACAATCTGGGACTCTGTTAATTACCTGTTTGTTTTGTTTGCTTTTCTGCTGTTGTTTTCCCCTTCACAGATATTATCAAGCAGTCCTTTTAGTGTTTACACAAAACAAGAAAAGGCTTATAAAACTGTCTCTTCCAAAGAATCAGTTTGGTTCTTGTTTCACAAGAGGATTCCTATCATGCAAAATGTGAGTTCCTGCTCTATTTTTTTTTTTTTTTTTTTTTTTTTAGTCCTGAAACTTCTTGGAACACAAAGTATGGATTCAGGAATATAATAAAGCTTTGTCAGAACTTTAAGCCATCAGAGGCTGGCATAGTTTCCATTTCAAGCTCTTATCACCAAGCCTTTAAATGCTTACCCCAAAAAAATGCCCTTCAGTGTGTAATTTTGCATCCTCAAATCATTTTGAAGTAAGTTGTCATCAGTTAATACGTGTCAACAATACACACTCACCAAGCATCTACTCTGGGTAAGGCCTGGGATGAAACCCTTTTAGAAATGTGGATCAAAGCATAAACTGGATTAGAACTAAGGACTGGAAATTCCTTGGTGGTCCATGCTGCCGAGGGCCGGGGTTCAATCTTTGGTCAGAGAACTAAGATCTCACAAGCAACATGGCACAGCCAAAAAACAACAACAGTGAAAACAAAACAAAGCAAAACAAAAAAACCACACACACACAAAAGAACTAAGGCTTATTTTGGCAATTTCTATAACAAAAATGGAAATCACAGATACAAAACTTCTATGTTTCAATTTTCCTGTTTTTTTCTCTCTATTATGACAGCTCTACTGAGATATAATTCACATACCATAGAAATTACCCATGTAACATGTATAATTGAATGTTTTTCAGTATATTTGCAGAGATGTGCAACCATCACTAGAATCTAATTTTAGAACATTTTCCTCTCCCCGCCAAAAAACCCTCTACCTGTTAGCAGTCATTCCTCATTCTCTCTCTGTCTTCCTCATCCACCTCAGGAAAATTGCCAATCTATTTTCTGTCTCATGGATTTGCCAGTTCTGGACATTTTGTATAAATGGAACCATTCAACATGTGGTCTTTTGTGACTGGCTTCTTTCATGTAGCATGTTTTTAAAGTTCATCCATGTTGTAGCATACATTAGTACTTCATTCATCTTTATCGCTAAATAGTATTCCACTGTATGGATATAGAACATTGTGTTTATTCAACTCATCATTTAACGGACATTTGAGCTGTTTCCACTATCCTCTATAATGTTGCTATAAACATTCATGTACAAAGTTTAGGTGACATATTTTCTATTATCTTGGGTATATACCTGGGAGTAGAATTGTTGGATCATATGGTAACATTTTAAAGAACTGCCAAACTGTGTTTCAAAGACATTACACTATTTTATATTCTCATCAACAATGTATGACCTGTTATTTAATCTAACATTATAAGTTAAATAATAAAATGTACCTATCCATATTTCAAAATAAAATAAATGTATTAACTGACCTCCAATTACTCTGACAAACCTTCAATTACACTGATATGGGTTTTAAAATATAATACCTTACTCCTTATTTTCAATTTTTTATTTATTGTGTCTTTAGTTACCCACTATAACCCAGCCTTTATTTTTGAGATAATTTTCCTTTTTTAAATGCTCATTGTTTGGGGCTTAAGCATAGTAGTCGATGGTCAAAGTGACATAAAATATCTACCCTTTGAATATATTGAGATTTTGTTGTGGTCAATTCTGGTAAATAATCCAATCTACATATTGGAAAAGTGAATGTAATTCTTCTTAATGAGCCACAGAGTTTCTTAGAAAACTATTAGCTCAGTATTATTAACAGTATAGTTTCTTCTCCCACATATCTTATTTACTATCTATTCGTAAGTTTATTGGGAAGATATATGCACTAGCTCATATGTGGCTTGGGGGTAAAAAGACTGGCATGTAGAAAAAATTCAGTATTATTAGCCATTTTTATCCAGTCACATTAAAGCAAAAGTCTCCTTTTGCAATTCTACACTGTCCATTTCTTCTCAGCTGTTTAAAATGGTTTACTCATGTATTTAGATTATGTGCTATTTAACTTATAACTGATGTTAAAACTTCATTACTGAATATCTTTCATCTTGACTTAATAACAATATCTATAAATATTGTTAATTTAACTTTTGTTTTAAACTTGAGTGAAAATAGGACTTTGTTTTTTTTTTTTTTTTTTTTTTTTTTGCGCTATGCGGGCCTCTCACTGTGTGGCCTCTCACGTTGCGGAGCACAGGCTCCGGACACGCAGGCTCAGTGGCCATGGCTCATGGGCCCAGCCGCTCCACGGCATGTGGGATCTTCCCAGACCGGGGCACGAACCCGTGTCCCCTGCATCGGCAGACGGACTCTCAACTACTGCACAACAGGGAAGACCCTTTGTTCATTATTTAAATATTTTTCTGAACCACTTTGATCGTGTCTATTTTTCTAAGCAGATATTGTTTGATTTTATATTTTAATCTATCCTAGAAATTAATGCCCATTGACAGGATAACTTTGATTAATAATGTTTATTATTGTAATTTTTATTTGTTATCTGTAATGTCATTCTGTTATGCTGTTTTGGCTTCCCTGATAATCCTTTATACCATGCATTTTAGGATTGGAAGTTAAAATTTTCACATGACTTGAAATTTTATTTTTACTCTATTGTGTAAGTAGAAACAAATTTAGAAAAGACAAATAAACAAAAAGGGTTGTTTCATTTTTTTTTTTAAATTTATAATCTCCTAAAATTTTACTGGCTGTGGAAACAGCTACTGAGGATATGCATCAAATACATTTATTGCAAGCTGCTATCCAGTTGTGAATGAAGGGTAAATAATTAGAATTTCCCATGAAAATGCTGACAGACACTCTTAAAAGAGTCATTTTCATGGAAATTTTATATCATGCCCATCTCATAATAATTTGTTGTCAATTTGACTATTTTATGATGGTTTTCACAGAGATCTAGGGTGGTCAGCTCACTGGCTCCCACAGACACTTCAGTTCTTGGTTCACAGCAAGGATTATATATGAGTTTGGGCACAACTCAGTTTTCCCATTAACAAAATAGAAAATAGCATAAATAAATTAGATGACCCACCTACTGTTGAACAGTCAGTATTTACCAGTTCTTAAAACAATGGTTGTCTCGTTCGGCATACAAGAAAAAGAATGTTTTTTTTAAACAGACCACCTAGAAACAATTGAGTCATTAATACAAATGTATAACCTTTATAAAAAGTATTTCTGAAGTAAAGACAATAAAAAGACATTGTCACCCAATATCCATTTCTATTCCTTCCACGGTCATGAGACATTTGTAGCCTGCGGGCCAAGATCCAGAATGGAGACTACATTTCCAAGCTATCCTGCAGCTGGATGTGGCTGTATGAAAGAGACATGTCAGTAGAAGTGTAACAAGGGAAGTGTAAGTCGTTTTAAAAGTAAAACTACTCGCACAGGTATTCTTCACCTCTTGCTCTGTACTACTTCTGGAATGTGGAGACCACGCTGCTTCAGGAAAATAAGGGCCGCTCTAGAAAGAATCTGTGGACTCCCAACTTCATTGGGGATGGTTGACCTCCAGGCATTGAGTGAGAACAGGTGGAAACACAGGTTCTGCAGCTGGATAGCCCATGTTCAAGTTCTGGCTCCTCCACTCACCAGCTGCGAAATCTTGGAAAAGTTAACTCCTTTGTGTGTCAGTTTCCTCATTTACAAACTGGAAATAATAAGATCCCATAGAATTCTGTAACAATTAAACCAATCAACAAATGGCAAGTACTCAGAATAATGTCTGATACATAGCTGAAGCTAAAAACTATCAGCCATTCTTGCCCACTTGAGAGAACAAACTTCCATCTTGTTAAAAATATTGCCATTTAGTTTTTTCTATTAGTCACAGCTAAACTTACTTTTAACTAAAATATCATGCAGACATCACTTGCAGTTATAATAAAATGTAGGTTTTCATCAAAGTCTAAGTCCATAGTCCTTCCAACTTCTCCAAGGATACCACAAAGAAAATACTGAGAGAGAAAGGAAAAGAAAATTAGCATATTTACTATGTGTAGGCTTGTGTTGCTATCAGATAAACAATAACTTTGTCATGCCATGTTTTATTTCTCCATTCCTCCTGGGAGCCAAAGCTGCTGTTGGCCTTTTTCTAAGTCACTTTCCACCTATTATGTGCATTATGTACACACATACATGTATGTATACACACGTTTACAAGAATGTATATGTATGCATGTATACATATGTGTAGATATTGTCAAGGCATTACTTGGCCTTCAACACTTAGAGTTTAAAAAAGGAGAGAAAAAAGCAGAAGTCATTGTGATAAAAATATGGTCAAAGACACTTTAATTTAGTGAAAAATTTTTGGTTCTATTCTCTTAATATAAAAAGACTGTATTTTAGAATAAATTCCTTAATTGAAACTCCAATAACATATTATTTTAAATGTGTGGTAAATATATTGTTTTTGTAACAAAAAGAACAATGATCACTTACTACATTTTTCTGTAACTATTTGCTTATTTGCTCCTTTCCTGTTTCCCAGACTGAGAAATCTTGCAAGGATTTTATTTTGTTTCTTTTTCTATCTCCCATGAGTGGAGTTATACCTGACACATAGGTAGTGTACAATAAAGTTTTGAAAGAATGAATAAATAAACGGGTTTCATAGGCTTCCAGATCTGGTAGTGACCCCATTATACTGGGAAGAAAATCAAGGCTCCAATATGTAAAATCTTTGCCTGACAACCTGTAGCTACTTGGAGGTAGAAACAAGTCAAGAGTTCAAGCCCCCTGCTCCTCAACCACATAGAATCTATTTAATTCCCACCATATGTCTGAAATTTTAGGAGTGAGAGCTTTTTTTTTTCTCTCACTTTTTGTAAGTGGTGCTGAATGATGAAAAAAAGTGGGGGGAAAAGGGGGATACAATTCAAACTGCCAGTGATGAAAATAAATTAGAAGGAGGCATCCTGAAGGTCCAGGAACTAATATCCATGCATGGCAGCAGGCATATGTTTTTCCTGGCACACTTTGAATGTAAGCAAGCACAGAAGTTGGTATTTCATTACTTTAAGCATTTGTATTAATGACGTTTGTATATGTCAGTGGTGTGTAGACAGAAAGATTAAAAAGAAATTTCTTGTTATTACATATTTTGAAATGTTCTATATTCCTACATCATGGTTTATTTTTAGTTCCCTTTCTCAGCATGCAATTCTGACAATTTGGAGATAGAAAAATCTCTAACAGACACAAATTCTTAGGTACATAGAATATGAGATATGGGCTGCCTATATTTGAATCTTGGCTTCATTCCATAGCTGTGTGGCTTTGAACAGTGAAATAATATTTGGGGTCCTTGTTTCTTATCTGAAAATGTAGTGTTGAATTTTTTAAAAAATACAGTATCTCATCATTTGAATGTTAAACAAGATAATATATGGAAAGCATCTAGCACAGTGCTTGAAACTTTCAAATATTCTATCAGTTAGTTACTTGTGTGGAACAAATTACCTCAAAACTTAGTGGCTTAAAACAATAGGCATTTATTATTACAGTTTACAGGTCTGTGGGATTGCACAGTGTTGGCTGACCTGGACTCATCATGGTAACTGTTGATCTTGGCTGGGCTAATCCATACATCTGAAGGTTGGACGTGGCACTCTACTCTAAGCTTAGACTTGGCTGGGGCAATTTAACTGATGCAGCTCTGCTCACAGGTCCTTCATCCTGTTCCCAATATTAACCCAGGCTGGTTAACCCAGGCATGTTCTTCTCAAGGAAATGGTGGAATCAAGGAGCAAGCAAGCCTAATATGTAAACACCATTCACAACTTTGCTTGCTTCATTTCTGCAAACATCTGCTTGGCCAAATCAAGTCTCATGACAAGATAAGGAGTAGAAAGTATCCCTCCAGCCCACTTCCCTTCGTATGGGTGTGCTGCAAAGTTAAAAAGCAAAGGGCATGAATACAGGGAAAGGAGACAAGTTGGAGCTGATACCACAAACACTTGATTGTACAACACGGAGTAATATTAAGTCTATCATTTACTTCTCAAATCTTTGCACATAAAATGCCTTATTTCTTCTTAAACTGTTGAATTGCACAGAGTACTTGTTCAGACTGTATCTAACTAAGGTGATCTGAAGCTTCATGAGTGGTATAGACAGTATCCAACTTCTTGGTGAAGCTATGCTCTTTCCAGCCCATCAGAAATGGGAAATTCAACAACACATCTCTCATTATCTCACTTTCAGGTGCCTTCCTTTCAGCTTATTCTTTTTTTAAATACTTGACATTGTTTTCATGGCTCACTCAACTACCTTAGCCTTTTTTCTCTCTGTTCTTTGGAATAAGTAATTTCTATTGATCTACCTTTAAGTTCACTGAATTTTCTTTTCTTTAACCTGTCTAGTGAATTTTTTTTTTTTTTTTTTTTGTACACGGGCCTCTCACTGTTGTGGCCTCTCCCGTTGCAGAGCACAGGCTCCGGACGCGCAGGCTCAGCAGCCATGGCTCACGGGCCCAGCTGCTCCGTGGCATGTGGGATCTTCCCGGACCGGGGCACGAACCCGTGTCCCCTGCATCGGCAGGCGGACTCTCAACCACTGTGCCACCAGGGAAGCCCAAATTTTTCATTCTGTTTTTATATTCTCCAGCTGTAGATTTTTATTCATTTATTTACATAGATTTGATTTCTCTGTTCAAATTTTCTCATTTATTCATGAGAATAAATATAATCTTTCCTTTAATGCTTTGAATATTTTTTCTTTATTTTTTGAATGCATTCATAATATATACTTTGAAGTCTTTTCTGCCAAATATAACATAAGGATACGCTTAGTGTCCATTCTATTGACTGTCTTTTTCCTGAGTATAGATCACATTTTACTGTCTCTGTGTATGTCTTAGAGTTTTTTATTTAAAACTGGATAGTTCAGATACTATAGTATAGCTACTTAGCACTCCATTGTATTGTTCTGACTATTGTTATACTTTTATTTTTTGTTTTAGTAAGAAGGTAGTTAACTTGCTTGGACCCAAACTATAATGTTTGTCTCTTCCATGATATGTGGCATCTCAAATCTCTGCATACTTCTTACAGCTTCAAACTGTTGCTATTTTAGCCCAATCTCCTTGTATTTTCCCCTTATATTTATATTTGGTAATTTTCAAAGATTTAGGCAGTGCTTGTACTCTGGTTTTGGGGTTTATCCTCTCTTGGTTTGCTTAGCTCTGGAAATTCCTCTTCTAGTTGCTCTGTTTGCCGCAGCCTCTGTCCTCTGATCTCTAAAGCCAAATAAACTTTAGCTTCTTGCCATGTGACCTACAGATTTGGAAAATGCATTCATTATAACAAACAAACAAACAAACAAACAAAACAGGTCATTCATGGATCTCACCCAGTAAAGCTCTGTCTTTTAAGGATAGGTTCTATTAGGTCTCTGCTTGCATTTTCACTGAGTCTCCTCAGTCTGTCCACTAGTATGCATAATCAAACAAGGATTTACACATAGCATATAGTCATATATTGGATACAGTTTTCTTCTGGAATCAGATTCTGTTTTTTACACCTTGAGTAATAAGGTTGTGAGTTTCTGCTGCCAACTCATGATGAGTGTCCTGCAACAACAAAGCCACAAACTTGCAATCATTTCCATTCCCTGTTGAAGTTTTTTCTTAAGAATAAACTATCTTCTGGCTTCTGTCTGATTTTGGATACTTTCCAGTGCCTTTAAATATGTTTTTTTATACTGTGTCTAGACTTTGTACCAGTAATCTGCAGAAGGATTCCTGTGAGCACTTCACTTTATTGCCATACCATAAGCTCTCTGCTTTGTCAGAAAATGACAGCAATGCTGGCTCATTCCCCTAAGGTGATTTAAAAAAAAAAAAAATAACAGGACTTGAATTATTTTCAACAACATGGATAGACCTAGCGGGTATTATGCTTTAGTATTCTAGAACATAAAAAGAGTATGAGTGTAGAGAACAGAGAATGGCATTCTTTATATAGAGTAGGGCATCTTTAAGCCTAAAATTGGCATCTAGTTGTTGAGAAAACTATGTGGTGTAATGGCTAAAAGTATTGGCTAAAGAGCCAAACATCCTGGGTTTGAATCCCAAATTTGCCATTTAATAATTCACTTAACTTATTTGCATCATTTAGACTCTTTATGCCTCAGTGTCTTCATCAATAAAATGTAGATGATGATAACAACCACACAAAGTTTTTTTGTGAGAACCAGATAAATTGATATATATATATAAATGCATAGAACATTAAATGGTATATTACATGACATATAGTAACTACTGTTTTTATTTAAAAACAAGGAAAAGATCATGAATAAATGATAAAAGCTCATTAATTCCATGTAGAAGGATTATCAGAATCACCATCATAAAGCACTGGATTTGAGTGTTAGCCCATCCACATGCCTGCTGTATGGTATAGGGTTTACCCCATCCTCTGGGTGGATCTGATTCTCAATCCAAAAAATGGATAACTTCCTTCCCCACATCTGTCATGAGTGTGCTATGAAAGTCAAATCAGATAGTAGGTTTGAAAGATCTTTGTAAACTGCAAGGTGCTGAACAAAAGACAGATTCATTGATAGGAAATATCTTTAGCTTAAAAAAAGAACCTTGGGAATGCTCATGCATTATTTGTGTGTGTACACCAATGGTGAACCCACCAAGAGTGCTGCAGCCACTATGAAAAACAGAATGGAGTTTTTTTCAAAAAGTTAAAATTAGAACTACCATACGATCCAGCAATTCCACTTTTGGATATTTTTCCAAAGGAAATGAAAACACTAACTCAAAAAGATATATGCACTCCCATGTTCATTACAGAATTATTTAGAATAGCCAAGAATATGTATATTATAATATATATTATATAATAATATATAATATAAAATGAAATATTCTATCATGAAAAAGAAGGCTATCTTGCCATTTGTGGCAAAAAAGATGCAACTTGAGGGCATTATGCTAAGTGAAATAAGTCACACAGAGGAAGACAAACGCTGGATGATCTTACTTATATGTGGAATCTAAAAAATAGAAACCAAACTCATAGATACAGAGAACAGATTGGTGGCTGCCAGAGGTGGGGGTGGAGAGTGGGTGAAATGGGTGAAGGTGGTCAAAATGTATAAACTTCCAGTTATAAAATTTAAAAAAATGTCCTAGGGGCATAATGTGTAGTGTGGCAACTATGAATAATACTGAGTTGTATGTATCTTATAGAATTCATGTTTTCATTTTTTTCCAGATATATACCCAGGAGTAGAATTTTCAATTATATAATAGTTCTATTTTCAGTGTTTTGAGAAACCACCATACTGTTTCCCATAGTGGCTGCACCAATTTACATTCCCACCAACGGTGTTCATAGAGCACTGTTTACAAGAGCCAAGATATGGAAGCAACCCATATATCCATCAACAGACAAATGGATAAAGAACATGTGGTATATATACACAACATAATGTTACTCAACCATAAAAAAGAATGGGACTATGCAATTTGCAGCAATGTGGATGGATCTAGAGAATATTATTCTTAGTGAAATAAGTCAGACAGAGAAAGACAAATACTGTATGATATCACTTCTATGTAGAATCTTAAAAAATAAAACAAACAAGTGTATTATATATAGCAAAACAGAAACAGGCTCACAGATATAGAAAGCAAACTAGTGGTTGCCAGTGGGGAGAAGGAGGGGGAGAGGGGCAAGAGAAGGTTATGAGATTAAGAGATAAAAAACTATTATGTATAAAATAAATAAGCAACAAGGATATATTATACAGCACAGGGAATTATAGCTATTATTTTGTAGTAACTTTTAATGGGGTATAATTGATAAAAATACTGAATTGCTAGGCTGTATACCTGAAACTAATATAATATTGTAAGTCAACTATAGTTCAATTGAAAAATAAAACAAATTGGATAAAACAATAACAATTAAAAATCCTGCACTGTATATTTAAAAGTTTCTAAGAGAGTAAATCTTAATGTTCTTATCAAAAGATTGTAACTCGGTGTGGTGTTGCATGTGAACTAAATTATTGTGGTACTCACTTTGCAATATACACACATATTGAATCATTATGTTGTACACCTGAAACTAATATAATATGTCAATTATATATCAATAAAAAAATGAAAACAAAATCATGAGGAAATTTAGATTATATTTTGAATTCAGTGATAATAATACATATCAAGACTTGTGGGATTCAGGCAAAACAGTATTCATAGGGAAATGTATAGCTTCTAATGCACATATTGGTAAAACAACAGCGAAATAAACAGAAAGAAAAGAGAAGGAAATAATAAAGAAAGAGAAGAGCTGAAAAAATACAATAGGAACTATCACCCAAACTAAAATTGGTCCTCTGAAAAGTTTAATAAAATTTATAAATGAATACACAAAAATTCAGTAAAAACATTTTTGTCTTTACAAATGACCACATCCTGGTACATAAATGCATTCCTAATATTCAGGCATCAGGGGTCCTTTTACAAAAATGCTGGAGTGTTTCTTGAAAATCCCTGCACATGGTAGATGCAGTACAGACATAAAACTGAGCTTGGCCTTGTGCAAGTGTTCTTAGTGGGTTCTTAAGATTCAGCATTTTTAAAGTCCTCCTAATGTCCACAATATCTTAAAACAAGGAGATGTTAAGTAGACAAAATGTCTTTCTGTTTTCTTAAAAATTCTAACCAATCCTTGTGGTTATGAAGCCACATATTAATAAGCAAACTGATCATTTTCCACAGGAAATCTAACACAGTGTTTAAATGATATTATCCTAGGTTATGCTTTTCCAAAACGATGGCTCACATCTTTCTACCGACTCTTTTGTGGAAGTAATTTGTGTTGTTGCTATTGTCTGTATCTGTTAGGAATGCATGCAGCTTCAAATAACAATATCTGACTAGAAATAGCCAAAACTCATTAATTGTTCTCCAGTAGCAAGAAGTCTGGAAATAGATCATTGTTATTGGTATTGCCTTAGTGGCAAATGATATTAGAGCTCAGGTTTAGCATCTCTAAGATTAACTTGACCTCATGACTACCCAATGGCTTCAAGTGCTCCAAGTGTCACATACTTATACAAATACATTCAGAGGCAGCATTGTGGATGGGTGGGCAGGGGACAAGTAGATCATGGGACAGGGAATTCTCTTCATAAGTTTCCTGTTTTCATGGAAGAGAATACTTCCCCAAAGGCTTCCCAGTCATTTCTCTTACATCTCATTGTTCAGAACTGGGTGACATATTGACTACTTTCTAGATTAAGTAGTTGAGTTACCTTTTCTGACACCTGAATAAAAACCACAATTGGCGTTAATTTGGAGTTAGGCAAGCACCAGAGTTGGCCATGTTGGTTTTTTTGTTTGTAATTTTTTCTAGTTTTACTTAATGAAGAATTCAAAACAATAGAATAATTTCAACTATAATACAAGAGATCTTTCAGATTCTCCAACCGCTAATATTTACCACATTTACTTGTTCACTTTTTCACTTTCTCTCTCTCTTTCATCACCTATGCATACATATTGATTTTTTATGAAACAGTTGAGATTTGTAGACATGATTCCCTATTATACCAAATACTCCAGTATATATTTTCTAAAAACAAACAAGCAAAATCACTTACATAAGCACATTATTGCCCTCAAAATCAGAAAGTTCAAATTAACACAAAAATTCCTCATAATTAGGTTTGGAGCTGCAATATCACAGAAATAATATTATGCTCTCCATATCCTGATGAGTGGTATACAATATTGATTTGTCCCAGTGTTGACAAAGGAAACTATGACCATATATGGTTAAATTGGTGTCTGCTAGGTTTCTACCCTGTAAAGTAATTATGTCTTTCTTTGTAAGTAGTAAGTGTTTTGTTAGGGCATACTTTGAGACTATGAAATTATCCTATTTCTCATTAAACTTTCATCTTTTAGTTTTTGCATCCACTGATGATTTTTACTTTAAACAGTTGTTGTTATAATGGTTATCAAATGGTGATTTTATCCATTTATTACTTGGAATTCTACTCTTAAGGAGAATCTTTCTCTTCTTTGCATTAATTACTTTTATCAGTAGAGACATGGATTCCTACTTTATTCAGTGGATTGAAATTCAATAGTATTAATTTGATGCTCAGTTTTTCCTAAATTTGGCTAATGGAATCCCCTTCAAACAGACTTCTGTATCCCTTTGATGTGCCATTATGATTCCTTGAACACCTCTTTACCATCTGTCAAAATAAGTTGCTCCATGTTCAACATGTATTTTTGTAGACCAATCTCAAAATCATCCATATCTCTATGGGAGCCTCATTCTTTTTAGAAAGTCTCTACATCAGAAAGTACTCAATGCTTCTTGGGTCTCATTGCTTTCAAGCCTTCTTAGTAGACAGAGCTAAGAAATATGTATGAAAATACTTATATATATGTGCACATTTACGTTTATATATTGTGTGTCTGTGTGTGTGTATATATATATATATATATATATATATATATATAACCATGAATTTACTCGAGCACCTCCAATTCTAATCTAAACTTTAAGGTGGTCTAGCTTTCCCCCTTTTCCATATTTCTAATTCCCTTCTCCAACAGTGAGAATAATCATGGCTCCCATTATCCTTGACATACTTATTTACTTGCTCTAGTCTCTTTTATATAACCAATTTCCCAGCAAGACTAGTTCTTGACCTTGACTATAGTATCACTTTCTGGCTCAGTCATGACTACACCATAGCCTTCTTGTTGACCTTCCCCTACCCCAGTGCACTGGTCACCTTTTTGCTTGTTTTTTAGAACTACTTTGGCACAAATCCACATAAATAAACTGATTGACCCATCAGATGAATTAATGGGTAGAAAAATAAGAGCACTCACAAATTATCAAAATATTTGTTCAAATCTTACTATTTTTTTTCACCAGTGAAACATTGTTAAACGTTATACTATGGATATTTTCCGAAACCTTCCATATTTAAAACCTGCATCATTTTATAGGCTACTATAACTGGTGTTTACTTTTGTTCAGGTACTCGTCACCTTCTACCTGAATGTCTGTCAGTTTCTCCAATCAGCTTTGGAGCTCTTTGAAGGTGAGGACTGTCATTAATTTCCATAACCCCAGAGCTTAGCCTAGGGGCCAACACACTGGTGTTTGATAAATATTTGCAGAATCACTGAGTTATTTAATGACTAAATAATGCCCTTAGTCAAAATGAACAAATACAAACATTGAAAGAATGTTCTAAAATGTTTGCCTATTTTTTTTTTTTTCAAGAATGTTTTGGTTGTTTTCCTCTTTTTTACAGCTCTTCAATACATTTCAATAAGCCTCTAAAGAACATCTTCTCTGCATAAGGCTCTGTGTTTGCAACTGTTACCTGAACTCGTTTTCCTATTTGTGATGACTCTTCAAACTCACAGAGACCAGACACTTGACTCAGAAATGGAGATTTTATCTATCTCCAATATCCTGGTTGGAGTTGGACTCAGAAAAGCCAACTTTTACAAAAACTGTACAAAACCACCATATCAATGACTTTTCCAGAGTTCCCCAAAGTCTATTCACCCTCATACCCTGATAATCCACATTTTTTAAAATTGTGGGAACCAGAAAAAGCAGTCCTTTGTGTTGATCTTTTTTGTCCCGTCTATAAACCAAGTTCTAGACACCACTTTTAACTGTTTAAGTCAATGTTAGCATTAAGTTCTAACAGAACTCAAATCACTTAAAATTTTATTATCAGAGGTTTCTGTGTACCTATCTGAGAGAGACGACAATATTATATAAAATAAAGATACTAAATAATAAAATAATTCTGAAGCAATTATATGACACAGCATATTCCCATCTAGAAGAGAAAGATATTCCCAGCAAGAGGTGATTCCTGAGGGATTTCTACTCTTCCCTTGACCACAACATCATCTGGAACAGGGATTCCAGGTCTCCCTATACCTGTGATGTCTAATACCATAGTCACTAGCCATATGCGATTACTGAGTGCTTGAAATGTGGATAGTCTGAATTGAGATATGCTGTAAAATACACACCAGATTTTGAAGACTTGGTTCAATTAATATAAATGTAAATTATCTTATTATTAATTTAAAAAATCAACTGTGTGTTAAAATGATATTTTGGATATACGGGTCATAATAAAATATATTAACAGTTGCCATTTCTTTTCTGCTCTCTTTTATAAGAAAAGTCTTGAAAACATTGCCTATTTTTGTTTCCACTTACCTTACACTCTCTCCTCTGTAAGTTCCAATCATTTCACAAAAATACACCGAGACCTCAATTACCAAGGTTTCAAATGACCTCTGTATTACAAAATTGTATAGTCAGAACCCATTTTTAATGAATTTGATCTCAGCATTGTTTGGCACAGTTGATGACACCATTCTCTCTGAAACCCTCTCTTCTCTCGGCTTCAGTGACCATATATGCTTATGGTTTTCCCTTGTACCTCAGTGGGGCTTTTCTTCATTGATTCTTTTCCTTCTCTTTGACCTTTAAATATTGGAGTGACCCTAAGCTCAGTTCTGAGACTTCACCTATCCTCAGCATTCACTGTCTCACTCACCCAGTGTTTTAGTTTTAAACATCACTGACATATCAAAGAATCCAAAATGTTTCCTCCAGCCCTGACTTATTTCCCAGATTCATATAAACAGCTACAACTATCATTTGGTATCTTTACCTGGTTGCCTACTATACACCTCAGACTTAACTCAGTTCTCTCTCATTCTCCTTTGGCTCTTCCTTTTAGTACACTTACCACAGTTCTCACTCTTGTTAGATGGCACCACCATCTGCCCCATTTCTTAAGCTTCATATCTAGGGTCTATTCCCTCTTTCTCTTAGATCAGATGCATCAGTATATCTGATTGACTTTACCTCTGAAGTACAACTTATCTTCCCTGGCTGCTCCCTGGTCCAAGCTACCATCTTCTACCACCTGAACTGTTTTAATAGTCTACCAACTATTTTTCCTATTTCCAGTCTTACTCCACTATGATCCAATCTAGGTATCATGGGCAGAGTCATCCCTTATGTTATCAATTAGGTCATAGCATACTCCTACTTTAAATTTTTTACCTTAAAAATTTCCCACTGCTTTAGGATAAATTCAAACTCCTAACTCTGGCTTGTCCCTGCTTACTTCTTCAACATCTAGAGCTATTTTCCAACTTTTTAAAACATTTATTTAATTGAAGTATAGTTGATTTACAATCTTGTGTTAACTTCTGCTGCATAGCAAAGTGATTCAGTTTTATATATATATAAAATTATATATATTATAATTATATAAAATTATATATATATTTTTTTCATATTCTTTTCCATTATAGCTTATCACAAGACACTGAATATATCACAAGACACTGAATATCACAAGACACTGTTTATCCATTCTATATATAATAGTTTGCATCTATTAATTCCAAACTCCCAATCCGTCCCTCCCTTACCTCAAGTCTGTTCTCTATGTCTGTGAGTCTATTTCTGTTTCGTAGATAAGTTCATTTGTGTCATATTTTAGATTCCACATATAAGTGATATCATATGGAATTTGTCTTTCTCTGTCTGGCTTACTTTACTTAGTATGATAATCTCTAGGTCCATCCATGTTGCTGCAAGTGGCATTATTTTGTTCCTTTTTATGGCTAAGTAGTAGTCCATTGTATATATGTACCACATTTTCTTTGTCTGTTCCTCTGTCAATGGACACTTAGGTTGTTTTCATGTCTTGGCTATTGTAAATAGTGCTACTATGAACATACGGTATTTTCCAACTTTTAAACTGTGATCCAAACAAGCTTTCCTTCTGAAAGTTCCTTGAACACACCAAGAATGTTCTTTCTGGCTGTTTCCACTGTTTATATTGCTCTTCACTAATCTTTTCATGGCTGGTTCCTTCTTGCCCTTGCATCTCCATTTAAATATCATCTGATCAGAGACATCTTCCGAACCACCCCATCTCAATCATACCTGGTCACTCTTTAAAATAGCAGCGTATTTTAAATTCTACTTATCCCTAATCATTACCACATAATATTTTCTTGTTCATTTTCCTTTAATTATTTGACTTTCCTTGGTGTAAGGCAGTATCTTGTCTTTCTTATTCACCAGTATATGCCTAGTGCCTAGAGCAATGCACATACTGGACATTCAAATATTTGTTGATTGGATAAATATTAATTGCATTGTCTTATTCACCAGCACAGGGCAAAGAAACCGAGAAATCAGTCCTATTGGAGAAAGATATCAGGTTTCATAATAAACGTAATGCTGTGTTTTCAAGTCTGTCTACTCTAGTAGATATTCACCTCCTTGGGCCCATCTACTTGTTTTCACTCTAGACCAATTTTGCCCCAAATAGCTTTCTGTGATGTTCAATATAGTAGCTATTAGTCACATGTAGCTATTGGGTACTTGAAATGTGACTAGTTCAATTGAGTAGCTGAATACTTAAATTTATTTAATTTAAATTTAAAAAGCCTCATGTGGCTAGTGGCTATCGTATCAGATAGAGTTGCTCTATAGTGAAAACTCCTGCAAGGCAGTTTCTATGTTTTAGTTTGTCTCCATATCCTGAGTACCAAGCAAGTTTCTGATGTAACACAGATGATCATTAAGGCTGGTTAAAATTCTTGAGTCAAAGGCAGGATAGTGAGAATTTGAGGCCTTGCTAGAGAAGGGGCAGGGAACCCAAGTGATGTCTCTGTGGGAGAGAAAGCCCCATATGGTATCTCTCCTTCAGTGTAGCCATGAAAATAGTACAGGTTTTAGAAATTCAAGATGCTCACCTGATTTAAACAAGCTGTGTGACCTCAGCAAGCCACATAACCACCTCTGAGTTTCTTTTTTCCTCACCTGTGAAATGATGACATAAAAGAATGTAGCCTCTAACTCACTGGATTTTTATAGGTATCAACTGATGCCAAGAATAGGAAAACCTAGCTGTAAAGTGTGAAGTGGTCTGTAAGTATATGGTTCTGTTATTTGTCCCACAGATTGGTCCTGTTGGCAGATAAATATTAGGAGTTGGTTATCAAACATCACATCATCTAGACAGCCCTGGCCCTAGAAAAGTTGGCATCTATTCATTTTAATCCATGATGGAAAAAGAATAAATAAATCATAAATGATTAATTTAGACTTCCCTCCACGCCTCCCGTTAACAGCTCAAAGTCCCCACCACACAGCAGGCTCAGTGATGAACTGGTGTGGTAGAACCTTCAAGACGGCGGCTAACCCTTCTCCAAGTACAACCAGCTGTGAAAACAAATTTAGCTCCACCAACATTGCAAAGGAGCAAAGCTTTTTCATAGGTTAGAGATATAATGTTCACCCCATTCAGAGGAATCCAAACCAAATACAAATGGCTTGTGGGGGTAAGAGGATATTAAGCATAATAGACAGATTATCTGCTAGTTTACTGAAGGTGAAGGAAGAGACATTTGTCATGGTTTTGCTAGAAAATGAGACTTTATCAAAGGGAGACAGGGTGAAAGGTCACCAGTTCTATTGGTGCGATTATTATCTTTACATAGCTGGAGTGGCAAAAGAAATGATCCCAAACAGAGCAAAACAAAACAGACCTCACCGAAGCACTTCAAGATGAGCCCCAAGAAGCCATCACATCAGACCCACTGGCTTCATCTTAATTTATCATCCTGGGCCTTGTTGACAAGAGTTGATTGGGTTCTCCATCTCTCCAGGATGCAGCAGGTTTCATCATGGCAAACTGCTTGGTGGACACTGGGGATGCTTAGCTTTTGGAAACAATCATTATAATAAGAAAGATACTACATTTTTGAGCATCTACTACAGCCCTGAGACTGTGCTTCTTACTTATTATCTTAACTGACAATCCACAAATAAGTGTTACCTTTACTGCTTTGCAAATGATGCAATTAGGGCTTAATCATAGATGTGTTGTTTTTGATATTAATAAATACAGTAATGAATATTGTGTCAGAAGCAGCTACTTATATAAGCACCTTTCTCGGTGCCTCAAAAAAATGTACACTTAAGGGACTTGATAGCCAATGCCTATTTGCTATTTCTGACAACATTTTTGCTCACATGTCTACACAGTTTCTTTTCTTTTTTTGTGGAAAACTTATAACTCTCAAGAAATACTTCTCTTCAAGCTAGGTTTCTTTTTTTGTTTGTTTTTTTTTTTTTTTGCTGTACGTGGGCCTCTCACTGTTGTGGCCTCTCCCATTGCAGAGCACAGGCTCCGGACGCGCAGGCTCAGCAGCCATGGCTGACGGGCCTAGACGCTCTGCGGCATGTGAGATCTTCCCGGACCGGGGCACAAACCCGTGTCCACTGCATCGGCAGGTGGACTCTCAACCACTGCACCACCAGGGAAGCCCAAGCTAGGTTTATTTAGCATTGACTTCAGGACTATCTGCCTCAATCAAAGCAGACTGAGCAGAGCAGATTCTCCATCTCACTTCCCTTCCTCTCTCCTCTGCTCTGAGCATCCCACTCTCACCTGGATACCTCACAGCATCCCCTAGCCTCTGGATGCACCCTCTCTATCTATCTTTTGCCATTTAGCAAGTGCCTTGGACAGTCTGTTTAGCTTTTGTTTTACCTTCCTTCAGAAACATAGCTTCTTGAAGTTTCCCATTTCTTTAGATTAAAAAAATGTGGCTTTTTCACATTCACTTCTCAGAGCCAGGAACAAACCCAGGACTGCTAGTTCCCTTTCCACTACATTGATCCTCATATTTTAATGGAAATAACTATGACTTTAAAGACACCAGTTTTGCAACATAAATTGAATTTTTTCAAAAATTGCAACCAACATTTACTGTTTTCCATATGACAGATAATTTACCAATTCACAGATAGTATCATATCTAATATTTAAAAAACATAATGAAATAAGGGTTATGGTCTTTTCATTTAACAGATGAGGAAACTGAGGCAGAGAGGCATCAAGAGATTTGTCTAGGACCACATAAGGGCCAGGTAATAAACCAAAGTCTAGTGCTAAACTCATGTTCTTATGTGGCCTAGAGTAGTAGGATATTAAAAAGTATGCAAACTTTGAAGCCAGGGCTTTGACTCAGACCGTTATCTACCACTTCTTGTGCACTAGCCTCCCCACCTCAAGCAAACATTCAACATCTTTGCATAGTGGTTATGTGCATCATCTTGGGAGCTGACATACCTGAGCTGGCTCCATTTCACCATATGTGAAAACTTGGACAGTTGATGTAACCATTCAGTGCTTCCGTTTCCTCACTTATAAAGCAAGGATAACAGCAAGGTATCTATTTCTATAGAAGATTAAGTGTTCTGATAAAGGTAAAATCTTTATAACGGTGCCAATGGTGCCTGGACCAGAATAAACAGTTAACAAATAGTAGCTAGTACTGTTGTTATAGATTAGAATCAGTGCCCTCATCCATTAAAAAAGAACATCAAATTGGCCTCATCAGAGTGTGGTGGGAACAAATAAGTTAATGTAATCAAAATTATCCAACAGCATGCCCTTCTATCCTTCTGCTTTGGTAGATACATTGGAGAAGAAGTCACTGAACCTCGTAAGTAACTTTTAGAGGGAGGTTGGATGGGAATATTGTTCTAAGATCCAGGACCTGTATCTGCTTTGTTTCTGGTTGTTTTTGCTCTGGGTCATTTGCTGACTTGGCTCATCCACAGCCTCTTCACACAGGACAAAGATACGGACAATCTCTCAGAGCTGGGGAGACAAAAGGGATAGTAGAATCAGCAGAGATATGGATCTGAAGGTCCTCACTTCTACAATCAGTCTGTCTCCTACAATCAGCAGGCTGACCTTGGGCATGCCCCTCACATCTTCAGAGTCTGGTCCAATATCTTTAAAATGAGAGTAATGGCACCATTCTCATGGGCTATCATGACACACCCTAAATGTAACATTTGCAAAGCACACAGGAGAATGGTTAGCTATCCAGCTTCATTTCACCAGATCCTGAGTGTCAGACCAAATCTGCAGTTTCCTAGTATTAAAGAGCTTTAGGCCTGGATTTTTCCATTTGGAAAAAAGAAAATGTGTATATATATATATATATATATATATATATATATATATATATATATAATGAATAATTTAAGTATATGAAGTATATTAGAACGGTCGTACTGATTCAGCTTAAGTAGAGATCTGTGCTAAGTTAAATACTGATTTCATTCAGATAGAGTATAAATTTAAGTATTCAGTATAAGGTTTTTTTTGTTTTTATTGAAGTATAGTTGCTGTACAATATTATACAAGTTACCGGTGTACAACATAGTGTTTCACAATTTTAAAGGTTATATTCCATTTATAGTTATTGTAGAATATTGGCTATATTCCCCATGTTATACAATATATTCTTGTAGCTTATTTTTTTACCTAATAGTTTGTACCACTTACTCCCCTACACTTCTATTGCCCCTCTCCCCTTCCCTCTTCTCACTAGTAACCACTAGTTTGCTCTCCATATCTGTGAGTCTGCTTCTGATTCAGTTTAAGTAAACTGATTCATATTAAGTACAAACTATAATGCTTAGATGATCCCTGCTACAGAAGAAGAGCTAAAGGATGAGGTTGTCAGAGGAGGAAGAGGTTTCACCTAGCTCTTGAATTATGTCCCAATTCTTTCACTATTATCTCCCATCTCCACCTTCAAGACCACCACCAGTCACCAACAGGATCCCAAATTCTTCAAAAATTTTAAACAAAGATGTGTAGTGAAATACTCATGAGTGTCATTCACTCTAACAACATTTAATAAGCACCTCCTATATTCTAGGCTCCATGTTACCTGCTCAGGACATAGTCACAGTCCCCAAAGCACACACAAAGATTAAATAAAGAGACTTCCTCAGGCTTAAAAAGTAAGAAAAGATTAATCAGATATGGATCCTTCCCTTAAAGAATTTGCTTGAGTCTAACAGAGGAAGAGAAATCTTGGGCACAAATAAAACTACTCATAACAGCCCCTGGACTTTGGCAGAGAATGGCAGATTTGGAAAGAAGATGGCTGGGACAGTGGAAACCACCACATTCGAGGTAGAAAAAGGGCATGAGCAAAGGTACAGGAGAGTAGAAAGTGCCCAGAAAACAATAAGCACAGGGAGTAGAGCTTCTGAAATAGCTTTCTGGGTTCAGTGAACAGAACCCAAGCCACTTGATTTCAACTTTCACTCCATTTTTGCATTTGATCTTTCCAGGTTAAAGTACCACTTTGAAGAGAACAAAGGCACCAAAGCAGCAGAATGTCATGGTAGAAGCATTGTACTGGCTTCAGCAGTCCATATATCCCAACCCAGTGCTGCGTGACTGGACCACATCACCTCAAAAATAGGCACCTCTTGTTTCCTCATCCACAAAACAAATGGGTTGGATAATATTCCAGACTCTGCCAGCCCTAACAGTGTTTGATTCTGTTAATTCTCCAGCACAAACTGGCCAGAGAGAAGACATCTTTCTCTCTGGCTTTCCCCGTCCCTTTGGATTCCTGCACACCCTTGTCTCTTTAGATTTCTGCATGACCAGTTTCCTAACACTTGAATATGCACATTGATATTTAGCCCTGAAACACAAAGTAATGAGTTTCGGCTTCCAAAAGTTATTTGATACCTAGGAATTCCAGTGTAGAGAAAAATGTGTATTTCAATGGAAAACCAAAATGATTGTCTACTTACAGCATACCTTCCCGGACTTTGATTCTAGCTTGTCCTAGTCTTTAAGCTCTTTTACAACTCTGTAAAGTATGGGTAATCTATAGCAATGTAAACTTGTCTATTGCTTGGTCTATACACATGCAAATTCAGTCCTGTCTTAAAGTGAGAGAGTGGCATGGACATATGTACACTATCAAACATAAAATAGATAGCTAGTGGGAAGCAGCTGCATAGCACAGGGAGATCAGCTCAGTGCTTAGTGATCACCTGGATGGGTGGGATGGGGAGGGTGGGAAGGAGGGAGACGCAGGAGGGAGGAGATGTGGGAACATATGTGTATGTATAATTGATTCACTTTGTTATAAAGCAGAGACTGACACCATTGTAAAGCAATTATACTCCAATAAAGATGTTAAAAAAAAAATAAAATAAAATAAAGGTCTAATCTACTTCACTTCCTTACCCATGAGTAAACAGTTTCACCATCATTTACACATTCATTCCAATATTCCCTACCTATAATTGTGTCTGTTTTTCAGGTTCTCTTTTGGATGTAGAACACACTCATAGGCTAATCCCTGACACTGTGGTCCTCAGATTTCTCGTCATTAAATGGAAGCTCAAGTAGAGGGTATACCTGGATGGGTTATAAAAACCCTTTCAGCTCTGGGATTTCATACTTTAGATCCACTATGAGTTCACGTAGTACTGTATATAAACACTAAATGATCTTCAATTTTTCTTTTTTGTTTTAAAGGTACGTGTATTAGGTTGTTAGGGCTGCCATAACAAAATACCACAGCCTGGATGGCTTAAACAAAAGAAATTTATTTTCTCACAGTTCTGGAGGCTAGAAGTCCAAGATCAAGGTGTTAGCAGGGTTGAATCCTTCTGTGGGCCATGAGGGAAGGATCTCTTCTAGGCTTCCCTCATTGGCTAATATATGTCTGTCTTCTCTCTGTGTCTTTACATCATTTTCCTTCTGTTGGTGTCTGTATCCCAATATCCTCTTGTAAGGGCACCAGTCATATTGGGCAAGGGCCCACACTAATAAACACCTTTAAGTGCCTCTTTAAAGACCTTAGCCCCAAATACAGTCTCATTCTGTGGTACTGGGGGTTAGGATTTCACACCTGAACTTTTGGGGTGACATGGTTCAGCCTGTAACAGTAGGATTCAATAAAAATGAGTATGCCATTTTGTTTTGGATTGTGCATGGTCTTTGTGACTGTCTAGGCAACTGCTGAAAGAGATGGGTCCACATCATCATATCCTCTGATAGAAGAGGTTAATGGTCTTAGTTGCTGTGATGACTCAGAGCCCAAGCTTCCTTAAACTGTAACAAGGCTCTTCCAACTGCCTCTCAACTCCTCACATCTCCTGCCCAGTTTTACCATGTCATACACAGTGCCCTGAATGTAACAGCTCTCTAATCAAGGGGTGCACAATTTAGCAAATCAAAATACATTATACCCAATTACATTTGAATTTCAGATCAATTTTTTTAGAATAACTATGTCACATGCAATATTTGAGACATACTTATACTAAAACAAATTATTTGTTGTTAATCTGAAATACAAACTTAACTGAGTGCCCTATATTTTATCTGGCAATGCTACTCCAATTCCTCATTGATATACACATGCTACTATGCTTAGGGTTCTTACTCATCACCTCCATGAACTTTACATTGACCAATTATCATCACCTCTTATTATGGGCTGGATGTTTGTACCCCACTCCCAAATTCTTATGTTGAAGACCTAACACCCAAGGTGGCTGTATTTAGAGATGAGGCCTCTAAGGAAGTAATTAAGGTTAAATAAGGTCATAAGAGTGGGGCCCTACCCTGGTAGGAATAGTGTCCTTTTAAGAAGAGACTGCAGAAAGTTCACTCTCTCCCTGTTTCTCCACCTGCCCTCAAAAAGGTGGTCATGTAAGCACACAGAGAAATGGCCTACAATCCAAGAAACCATAACAAGAGGGCTCAGAAAGAAACCTACCTTGTCACCACCTTGATATTGAACTTCCTAGCCTCCAGAAATGTGAGAAAATAAATTTCTGTTGCTTAAGTCTGTGATATTTTGTTATGCAGCCCTAACAGACTAACACACCCTTTAAGACAGCTCAACTGGGACTAGTACACAGAGTAAAACACATAGTTATGTGTTCATTACTTGTTGAATGAATGACAGGTCTAGTCATTTTGGATCTTTCTGAGCTAAACAGAAACACCTTCCCATTTCATGATGAAAACACCTTCTCTTCTAGGAATGAATCTGTCTTTACCTGTCTCTGCTGGAACCTGTCATAACATATCACCCTATATTGCCAATGCCCGCTCATTTGTTTGTTTACCACAGGGATACTGGAAGACAAGGATTATACATCATCCACCTATTGTCATGCCTCTAAAATTAAGCAAGGACCCTCCCACACTGAATTCTCACAATTTCCAATGGCACACACTCAAAAAAAAAATTGGTCATATTCAATATCTTGTAATAATCTATAATGGCAAAGAATCTGAAAAAAGAATGTATATATGTACATATATATATATATATATATAATATCTGAATAACTTTGCTGTACACCTGAAACTAACACAACATCGTGAATCAACTATGCTTCAATTAAGAAAACTAGCATATAATAAAATGTGATATTATTCAAAGTGCTTAGGACTTAGGATTTTGGTAGTTCTAAGGGGACTGAAATCAGTTTACAAACACCTCCTTCAAGTTTCCCAATTCAAATCTTCTCTAAGACTTCACCCAGTTTGGAGGCAATCCAATACTCACCTATCTGAGTACACATGTCCGGGCACTGCTGGGATGAGATCAAACGTTTCCTGTTGGATTTGGGTCTCAACAGCCCTTCGAGGGCTCTCAGTGACCCCTAGAGCCGGTGTGAAAGTGGACCAGCAGCCAGATGGCTTCATGTTTCCACATTCCTTCAGCTTGTTTTCTTACTGTGGCAGATACCCAAGAGCATCCCAAATCCTCAAGAGAGATGGGATTTCATGAAAATCCTTGTTGCTTTTGCATAGCAGGAGATATGAACTCTTGAGCTCAATGAAGAAAAATTTGAAACATATACCGAGGGTTTTCAAGCTATCTTCAGTGATATAAGAAAAATACAGAAATGAATGGTGTTTTTATTTTTTTTCAACATTCAGTTCCACCTAGGGACAAAAGTGCCACACATATCCACCCCTGAAGATTAAGACAGGTCAGGGATCACAGAGTTGTGGCCACACAAACAGATTATTCTGTTTCCTGAGACATCGTTTATGTTGCAGCTGCCTCCTTGGAGGAAGATTATGAATCACCTTGTTCTTCTCTATTCCATTTGATCCAACCCTATGTAAACAAGCAGTGTTGAATGGGAAAGAAAACATTTCAGGCAAATGATTTCAATACAGTTGGAACTGCTTACCTTGTATAACCAACCTGTTTGCTCCACGAACAAGGTCTTATACTGGAAAGAAGCAGTCTTGGGGGTGAATAGGTTTGGATAAATGAATGAGAAACAATTATTTAACACCAGTTACATAGGAGGCATTGTGGTTTATTCCTCCCCACTTGTGATCCCATTTTGCCCAGCCACCCTGGGTGGAAGTGACAATGGTGCTACTTTCCATAAATTGTGATGAGAAAATACTCCCAAAATCATTTAATAAAGGTGAAAAGTCAGCATTTGAATCCCTGTCTCTTTGACTCTAAATAATTAATTTATTAACTGAGTGAATAATTAATTGTAATTAGCTAGGTTAATGGTTAATAACTTTGAACAAAAGAATGAGTGAGTTACCTTATTTGATCTTATTTTATCTATTTTTGAACAAATGAAACTGAAATACAAAAAGGTTGAAGAACATACTTATTTTCACAAGTCTCAAAAAATGGAGTTTAGTAAAATAGATAGCTAGTGGGAAGCAGCCGCATAGCACAGGGAGATCAGCTCAGTGCTTTGTGATCACCTGGATGGGTGGGATGGGGAGGGTGGGAAGGAGGGAGATGCAGGAGGGAGGAGATGTGGGAACATATGTGTATGTATAATTGATTCACTTTGTTATAAAGCAGAGACTGACACCATTGTAAAGCAATT